>JAVHJQ010006456.1:0-20878 GCA_031306095.1 Pyricularia sp. CD86 | reverse complement strand
ATGGGAACCCTCTTTTTTCACAGAGCCGGTCGCCCGTTGTTCAAACTCACATCGCTCAGACTTCCGCCGCGGCCAAAAAAGCCTCGCAGGTCGGCCGCTAAGTTCTCACCGCCATCCTCGTCCTCAATCTTGGACGGCCAGTCGTCCTTGCCCGTGCAGACCAGCACATGCTGCTGGTACGCTGGCATCAGGCCGTTGAGCTTCGTCCCGTGATCAATCTCGAAACCCTCTGCCATGGCAGGTGTTGACTGACAGGAACATGTTGGCGGCGGGCATGCTTCAATGATTGGAAATGCATGCTTGTGGGGTGATGTGGATGACGATGACGATGCCGATGACGACGATGTCCATCTGCATTTCCTTGAGGTGGCGCGAACAAGACCGGGTGATGCCCTTTTCAGTGCTGTAAGAAAAAATGGTGACATGGCTGGGGATTGAAAGCAGAGCATATGGGAATAGAAATTGCTCTTAAGTCGACTCGTAAATTCGACGATTTTTTGTCTTGAAATTTTTTTTTGGGAATGAACGAGGAAAGGTGTGGTTGTGTTTGGGTTGCGGCTCATTCAATTCGATGCACCACGGTGATTTGGTGTGGTTACGCCCATTTAGTGTCAAGCTGAGTCAATCACATAAGTAGGTAGGTACCTACCCCCTGGTTTTTGGGCGCTAATCACCGGCATGGATTTCCATAAAAGTACAGGGACCTAAATAGGCAATAATAAGTACATACAGTTACACACCTCAAACTCTTTCATTATATATCCATCCACGTGGCTCGACCCAGCAGCCACTAGCTACAGCCCGGGTAAGGTCTATACTCGTTATCTGTACTGTACAAGTCCCAGGACTAATCATAATACTGCCTTCAGAAAATGGGTATATCCTTTTCACCTGACCTCACTTTGACCATCGTTTCCAAAACTTCCAGCGCGACTCTCCCGGTGCTTCCCTCTTGGTAACCTTGTCTCTGCCCCTGACGCGCAAAAAATACACTGGTATGCCCGCTACCACAAACGCCACCACGATCAAGGTCTGCAGAGGCTGTGCAAAGACTGCTCGGCTGAGCAGAAACAAACTGACGCAGCAAAAGATGACGGGCGTCGTGATCCAGGCCTTGTACGGCCGTTCCAGCTGTGGCTCCTTAACCCGCAGGATGATGAGCCCAAGCACCGTCAGGAAGTAGAACGTGTACCCCGCCACGCCGTAGAACGTCACCAGAGTGCCAAACTCGCCCACAACCACATAGGCTGCAGTAAGAAGCGCGTTGACAATCAGTGCCCACACCGGGGTGAAGAACAGGCCAGTTTCCTCGTCGGCAACCAGCCTAGCAAGCATCTTGGTGAACCAGTTTTTTGTCCTGGTTGTCGTAAGGGCTGTCGGCTCGCCTGTGTTGCCTATTCCAATCCTGCCCAAGAAAGAAGGGAAATACCCTTCCCGGCCAGCAACATAAACGAGACGGCTACTGGTGAAGGTGGAGCTGTTAAGCGAGCCAAAGCACGATGCGCTTACTATGAGCGCCAGAATAAGGGACCCGATCGGGCCAAAGACTTTAGCACCGAACATGACAGCAACTGTGTTGGTAGAGTTGATCGTCGCAAGCGGTAGAACCAAAAAGTACGATACGTTGGCGAGAACGTATGAAATAATCACCAGCGGCATCGCCGTGTGTATGACCCTGGGCAGGTCTTTGGTAGGGTTGCGGAATTCTCCAACTACATAGTTGGTCTGTATGAGAAAATGAAGAGGTTAGCAGGGATTTTACAAGTACTCGTACGGGCGAACCACGGTCCAAGGGAACAACCAACATTATCCCACCCATCATAAGCCCACAGACCGGCATACAGAGCCACCGCCCATCCTGCTGTGTCTGCTTTGGTACCCTCGAACCATGCGCGGTTCTTCCAATCCATGTTCGGCTCTCCTGAGTATGTCAAGCCCGTCGTTGCGACCACAATTCCCGTAATAGTGACGCCGATCAGAGCAATAAACTTCAAGAACATGAGCAAATCGTTTAATCTCATTCCCAGCCGCGTCGACACGCAGTTGAGGAACGTAACAATGAACAGGCCGACAAGTGCGACGGACTTGTTGACCCATGGGTTTATGGTCTCCGCCTCGGCGCCAATAAAGGCTCGCACCAGATACTCGCCCATTATTATGGACACGATGGCAGCGCTGCCGGGCTTGAGCACCAGCACTGCGACCCAGGCAAACAAAAACCCCGAAAGCTCCCCCATGATCTTGGCGAGGTAGACCTGCGGTCCGCCATTGAGGGGTATAGCGCCACCAAGTTCCGCGTAGCTAGCAGCTCCCGTCCACGCTAGCACGCCCGCCAACACCCACACAATGAGGGATGCGCCAGGCGAGCCCACATTTGCGTTGACCTGGCTGGGCGACGAGAAGATTCCGGAACCGATGATCAGACCGATGATAAGCGAGAGTCCATTCAGGTATGTGAGCGTCTTGTGTTTCTCGAGCGAGCCGCCGCCCAGTCCAGCGGCGCCAGGCTGGCCGGGGGCTGTCGAAGCGCCTAGTGGCGCGTATCCTGAGCCGCCAGCCGTGGAAGAGAGGGGGAAGAGGTTTGCGGCAAGGTCGAAGCCCGAGGAAACTGAGAATGAGCGGTCCTGGCGGTTCGGACGACCGGTCGATGCTGCGGGGTTAAGGGAGTCGAGAGGGTCGTCGCGCTCGAGTGAGGCTTTGCGGGAGGAGGATATGCTTGGTCGGGAATCGGTGTCGGCGGTGTCCTCACCAAGCTGGCTGGAGCTGGCTAAGGATGCGAGTTCGAGGGAGTCGCGGGCCTGCGCCTGTCCCCTGCAGTACAGAGGCGGCATCGGAGCGGGAGGATTTGGGGGGACGTCGACCGCCCCCAAAGAAAGCCGACTCGGGGGGGTTAATTAAATTGAATTGCAAGAAAAATATCTCGTCGTTGAAAGGCGAGAGATAGAACTGCTAGTTTAGAACGCTTCTAGACTGGATCGACAGGAAGTTATGGGTGGCTTGACCATGTCATGTGTCCGGACTGGTGGATGGTTTTGTCGGTTGAACCCGGTAGCATGAAGCAAAAAGGCCGTGTCGTGTCTTGGAACAGTACGTCGCTCTAGAGGTATGGAATACAGCACTGACGAAAGCGTCCGAGTCGGTGCGAAGCTTGCAGATTGGGGGGGAAAAATAATAAAGAATCAACTAACGAATTGATTACAATAACCTATTATGACCCCGGACTCGAGGGAACCAATTGATCAAGACAATGAAAAGAATCCGAACCCAGGCTATGAAGAGAAACAAGAAGTATTCCCGAATCTAGAATGTAATGTGTGCATCCAGTACAACAAGTCTTGGATCTTTGTTGAATTTCGTGTAATGAATTACCTGCCTCACCCCCTGTCGGAAGTGGGTGGATCAGCGCCACAACATGGAGTTGAGCTTAACGTTGGTACGTACCTAGTAAAAAAAACAACAGAAACAAATCCCCATCCATTGGGATGACGGAATATTTTGGCGTGAAATCAGTACGGGAAATGTTGGTTGGATTATACATGTATGAACAACCAAACTCAGTGCCCGAATAACTTGCCAACGACCACAAGTAATTTTGCTCTACGCAAAGGGCCCTCACTCTCCAAGCTTTGCGGCTCAAGGCTTGGCAGGAGATCACGGATCGTCATACAATCTCCTTATCTATTAAATACTGGATACGGATCCATTTCCAATCAGTGCATCCCTAGCCCGCTGAGCGAGAGGGTGGTTGTCCCTAAATTACAGGGGGTGACCTTGGGTCACGCAGTGCACGTGTTTGCTGTGGTACAGTGGTTTTGTCTACAGCCTTTACGCGACTTGCAATGCAGCGTATCGAAAGAGAAACAGCGAAAAATTATATCAACCAACCCAACGAACCAACTTTTTTAGGCAGCGACATACACGCATAGAAAACCACACGCCTCTGTGTCGTAACTCGTTTTAGTCAGCTCATCTCAAAAGAAAAGAAGAAGAAAAATTCGGAGCAGCAATTCGACTTGCTCACAATCAGAATGTTTATAAGATGACTTTGACCTTTGGGAAACTTCTTGGTCGATTCCCAGTTGTCGCCAGAACCAATGGGCACAGTCTATCACACTGTCATCATGCAGTTTCTCGCCCATTGGTCCTCGGCCGAGCACCGGCAGGCTTTGTTGGCCATATAGTTCTGCGCCGGGCTTATTCGGATCACAAGCGACTGGATTTGCCGGCGCTCGACCGTAAATGGAGAGAAAGATGGGCCGCTGAGAAAAGGGCAACCGGTACTGTTGATTCGATATCTGCTCAGGACTCAGTTTCTACACAACCCGAGCCGGACACTTATGTCTTGCCCATGTTCCCATATCCGTCTGGCTATCTCCATCTCGGCCACCTTAGGGTTTATACCATAGCGGATGTTATAGCTCGCTTTCGCACCCTTCAGGGGAACAAAGTTATGTTGCCCATGGGCTGGGACGCCTTTGGACTCCCCGCTGAAAACGCGGCCATTGAGAGGGGCATTGACCCTGCTGTATGGACCAAGTCTAATATAGCCAGGATGAAGGAGCAACTGGACGTCATGAACTCGTCTTGGGATTGGTCTCGGGTGGGTTCTTTTCTCCATTTCTTCTTTTTTTTTCTGGTAAAAACAGCCTGCTAGCCGCCTACATCCATGCTGATTGGTTTTATGTACTTGTCAGGAAATATCAACGTGTGACCCTGAGTTCTACAAACACACCCAGAAAATATTCCTTCTCATGCATGAGAAAGGACTTGCTTATCAAGCAGAGGCGGAGGTCAACTATGATCCAGTTGACAAGACAGTACTCGCCAACGAACAGGTAGACGCCAATGGGTGCTCCTGGCGTTCAGGTGCCAAGGTTGAAAAGCGTCGCTTGAGGCAGTGGTTTCTCAAGATTTCTGAGTTTCGCGAACCCCTGCTTCAAGACCTCGACGTCCTCGCAAAAGACGATGCTTGGCCCGAAAGAGTGCTCACACAACAGAGGCATTGGCTGGGCAAGTCCACTGGCGCCTCGGTCAAGTTTCCCATATTGGCGGGCGGCAATGACGTCCACCGTGCCATTGAGATTTTCACCACAAGGCCCGATACCCTATTTGGCGTACAGTACCTTGCTTTGGCCTCTACTCATCCTATTGTGCTTGACTTGGCGAAACAAGACCCCGAGCTTCAAGCTTTCCTCGATACCCTCCCAGGACTACCCCAGGATTCGAAAGTTGGGTACCTACTACCAAACCTCCGAGCTATAAATCCGCTTGCCTATCATGAGGACATGCCGGATGCCACCAAGACCTCCATACCCGTCTACGTCGCCCCTTATGTGCTGGGAGACTACGGCGAAGGAGCTGTCATGGGTGTTCCAGGACATGATGCACGGGACCATGCTTTCTGGCAGACACATCGCTCGGAGGAGCCTGTCCGGGTCGTTCTCGCCGCCTCAGAAGATGAATCTACCACAGCATTTCTCAACGAGCCTTTCCTTGACCATGGTGTCATGACGGCGGCAGGGGGGCCTTTCCAAGGCAAGCCGTCCCATGAGGCCGGTGGCATGATGGTGCGTATGCTCGAACAGGCAGGCCTTGCCAAGCCGATTGAGAAGTGGCGCCTTCGCGATTGGCTTATCAGTCGTCAGCGGTATTGGGGAGCGCCCATACCCATAATTCATTGCAAGTCTTGCGGAGACGTCCCTGTGCCAGACGAGCAGCTCCCTGTGGAACTGCCCCAAGTTGACGGGCATTGGGCCGAGCGGAAAGCTGGAAATCCGCTGGAGACGGCTGAGGAATGGGTCGAGACCACATGCCCAAAATGCAGTGGACCAGCGAGGCGCGATACAGACACCATGGACACCTTTGTGGATTCGAGCTGGTACTACATGCGCTTCATCGATCCTCACAACAATGCCGAGCCGTTTTCGGTCGAAAAGGCAAAGACTCTCCTACCTGTGGATCTGTATATTGGAGGCGTGGAGCATGCTATTTTGCATCTTCTCTACGCTCGTTTCATTTATAAGTTCCTGATGTCGTCTTCTGACTCGGCCAAGCAAGTCAACACCATCCACGAGCCCTTCAAGAGACTTATCACCCAGGGCATGGTTCACGGCAAAACATTCAGCGATCCTGCCACGGGTCGCTTCTTGAAGCCAGACGAGTACGACCTTACCAACCCTGGGAAGCCGCTTGTCAAGGCCACTGGCGAGCCAGCATTGGTGACGTACGAGAAAATGTCAAAGTCCAAGCACAATGGTGTTGACCCGACAGATTTTATCGCACAGTACGGTGCAGACGCAACACGCGCCCATATGCTGTTCCAGGCACCAGTCTCTGACGTCCTTAACTGGGACGAGAATAAGATTTCAGGGGTAACCAGGTGGCTCGGCAAGCTCTACGAGGCGATCCAACGACTTGAGGGTCGCGCGACCAGTGCCGATACTGCACCAATGACTTACTTGGAGGAGACGAGGGGCAAACCAAGCTGGGATGCCGATGTGACCATCTGGCGCCATGTTCAGCACACAATCCCTTCGGTTACAGCCTCATATGAACGGGTTTACTCGCTGAACACGGTCGTTTCGGACCTCATGGGCCTCACCAACACCATTCTCGCAAACCGCGACGTTGCCAGCGAAACAATACAGGCTGCGGCAGCGTCTGTCTTGTTACGCATGCTCGCACCCATCACGCCCGCCTTTGCGGATGAGTGCTGGAGCATCTTGCACTCACCGTCGGCGGACTCCATATTTGCCGGCCCATCCTTCCCCGAAACCGATGGATCTCTGGATGTGCTCCAGCCGAGCACACAGAAGTGCGCTGTTCAGATCAACGGAAAGCTTGCTGTCGTGGCCGAGATTCCGCAGCCACCGGCGGATCTCAAGGACAAGAAGGCTGTCGAGGAGTGGATCGTCAAGCAGATCCTTGAGAGCGAGAATGATGAAGTCAAAGAGAAGCTGGCGCGCCGACAAGGATTGTCCAATGCCAAAGCTATTGTGATCCGGGGTGGGAAACTTGTAAACTTTGTGCTACCAAAATAGACTTCGACAAAGTTGTAAGATAAATGTATGATACCAAGCCTGTAATATAATATTGCATCCTTGTACACCTGAACACCGTGAATAGTGGCAAATTATTCCGTACGAGCCTAGATCCTGCAGCAAGTCACACAGCCTCGGGTTGCGACATATAATAATAAATCTTACATGTTCTCAATGCTCTGGCAAACGCATCATCATTTGCTGCCTGGCCTCTTCTACATTGCCTTAGGTAGAGAGAGGTACGTTGGAGTCAGCAACAGGTAGCCTAGCGGTGATTAGGAGTGTTGACTCAGTTGCCAGAACAGTGCGAAGAACTTCAGGCAAGCATTGCCCAGTAACAAAGCTTTTCGCCAAACAGGCAGCAAACGCGCTCTCACCTGACCAGGGATGGACGCGTCCGTGCTAGAAAAAGTTTGCAGCTGAGTCATCACAAGCAGCTGTACCCACCCATCCGAGCGGGTATATTAACCCGCGTCCGCCGACCTGACGACCTCTGTAAACTCCTTTTTTCCTTCCTTTGTTCCTCATTCTAGTGCACGGGTTTTACGCATATCAGTGAGGATTCGTCCGAGATTGCGTTTTTGCTAGTTGAAAACTACATACCTGACCACTCCATGCGGGCTTCGGCCTACATGGGAATTTTTGGAACACAAAAAGATCTCATTGAGGATTTTTGTCCTTTTTGTTTTTTTCATTGTATCGTGACCCTGGCGGCGCGTTGCGAAGAAGAAAATTACGTGTACCTGACTGAGACTGTGGCATCTTGTCTATTTGCCCTATCTACCACGAATGCCTGGGCGATCACTGCGACGAGTCTTGATTTGAGTGTGGACTGATCTTTTGAGCAAGATTGGAAGTTCCATCGCAAGAAACGAGGCTACAAATAGTACGTCGTTGCAACACAACCACGATTGTCGAATTGGTTTTGTATTTTCTTGGCGCATGTTGAATTTACGAATTTATCACGATGAATTAAACCTGCCACATCCTCTTTTCTAGAATTTCAATCACGCTGCGAAGTGTACGCGATGGAGGTTATGTGTATAGTTGAAAGAAATTATGAGAGATCGCCATGAATCTATGCTTACAGCACTTGTTGGACCAGCTCCAGGACATCAAAGAAAGCCTCCCTTGCGTTTGCAGCCTCTGCTTTACGCATGCCCAGACCAAGCACCAGGCTACGCTTCTCGTCTGGGTTTCTTGTGGACAAGAAGCTAGCTATTTGCGCGGCGTACAGTTGGCCGATAGTCTCGCGCTCGTCGCCTCCAGCACCGAGAAGGGTGGTGGCAGTGAGGTGGGCTGGTGGGAGAGAGCCGATGTTTGACCTGGGCAGGGCCATATCTACCATCGCTGACGACGGCGCGGACAGCTGAACTTGGAACTAGACCAGCAAAAAAATACAGTCAGTATGGAGGAAAGGGAGCCTATATTCTTTTGCATCCGCAATTGCTTCACGTATATCAAGTTTTCGGCAAACATACCCATTGTGCTAGTCGCCCATCTTGTGACAGAGTAACCATAATCTTGTCTGAGAAGTTCATCGATGTAGCCTCTGTGGGAACGCCATTCACATTCCCTGTTGCGCTCCTCGATGGCGCTGGAAACGAGTCAGGTCTCGGTTCTTGGGTGGCCATCATTGCGACGAGCTCCTGTACTCCAAGAGGTAGTATGTAATGGTATCGTGTTTACATTTCCAACCCAGCGTTAAAAGTCAACCGGAGCAGCGCCGTAGCTTGATGATATGCTCTACAGGTATTTTGCTAGTAGCCATGATTACAGTGCGGGAGCCTCGCCTATTGCCCCGCACTTCCTGCTGGCATTCGCAGAGTAATACAGTGCGTGCTAAGTCGAATCTGCTTGTAACTGCAGACCCACTACCCCAAACGGCAGAAATTCTGACCGCCAAAATTTTGTCTGGCCCAGTGATTTCTACTGTCTGCTGGTGTCTCTGTCTATGCTTTTTTGCTTGCCACTCATCGCCGCCGTTTTCCTCATCTTATTTCTTCTTCTCGTTCACTTTGGCGGTGATCAAAGCCTCCATTGGCTCTGTGCGTGGCTAAGCAGTAATTGTTGTCACTCACTGGCTATCGAGCAACTACTTGCTGCTCACTAGCCTCGTATTCTCTGCGTAGTTTGCGCACTGAATATCACCAGCCAAAATGCCCAAGTTTGTCCCTCGACAGAGGAAACGCAAAGTGCTTGATAGAGAGCGCGCAGCTGCTGCACGCCAATTTGAGGAGGGTCAGGATGCTGCCGACCAGGCTGAGACCCCTGAGGGTGGTCACGTGGCTACAGAAACCGCCAGGCTGAAGGCAAATCTACGAGACAAAGGAGTTCCTATGTCTGCCAAGAAGGCCAAGCGATTAGAGAAATACATTGAAGCCAAGTTGAAGAAAGATGAAAACAGGGAACTTTTAGCCAAGCTAGCGGCCAACAAGGTCGACACGAGCCTGTTCTCC
The DNA here is from genome assembly GCA_031306095.1 of Pyricularia sp. CD86. Taxonomy (NCBI): domain Eukaryota; kingdom Fungi; phylum Ascomycota; class Sordariomycetes; order Magnaporthales; family Pyriculariaceae; genus Pyricularia; species Pyricularia sp. CD86. The sequence goes on along the minus strand of JAVHJQ010006456.1, from coordinate 11,379 downwards.
AGCAGCAAAACCCTGGGACAAACCAAGCAGACAAAGAGGCAGGCTTTGTCACAGGCGCTGAATGAAGAGAGGGCTGGACTACCTGGGGACGCTGCCAGGGAGGATATGCTCTATGAAAAGCGCGAGCGGGAAGATTTATCGGACCAGGGAGAGGATTCCGAGTCCGAGGCTCAGGTGCAACCTAAGCCGCCTGTACCCGCCTCATCGACCACTGCCCCTGCAGGGGAGTCAAAGACGACTGTTGCTACTGGTTCAGGTCTCAAAAGGCCACTAGAGGTGGATGATGATGGTAGACCTGTGATTCAGAAGCGCCAGAAGCGAGGAGGCGTGAAAACAAAGGTATCCTTGGCGCCTAAACCTTCGGTTGAGAGCAGCGATTCAGACGAATGGGGTGGTTTCAGCTCAGCCGAGGACGAGAATGACGACGAGGACGAAGATTCGGGTGCTGAAGAAGAGTCCGGCGAAGACGATGAGGCGTCGGAGGCGTCGGAGGATGAATCCAGTGAAGATGGATCGGACTCAGCCGACGAGGACGATGGCGATTTACCACAGAGGCGATCGGCATTCAAGGAGTGGGCTCAAGCACAACGAAACGAAGCGCTTGGATTTCAACCCTCTACATCGACAGTTTTGGAGATACCCCGACCAAAAAACTTCAAACCAAGACCAATGGAGCAGGAACCTTTGCCGCCCGAGCTTCAACCTACAATGGATACGGATCGAAAGGCATTTCATGTTGGAGTCGCTCGCTCGCCCGAAATTCAGTCAGCGCGACTAGCTCTTCCAGTGGTATCCGAAGAACAGAGGATTATGGAGGCTATACACAACAACAACATCGTTGTCATATGTGGTGCAACTGGTTCAGGAAAGACTACTCAGATTCCCCAGTTTCTCTTTGAGGCTGGATATGGTTCACCTGATTCGCCGACTCCTGGGATGATAGGCATCACCCAGCCAAGGAGGGTCGCCGCTGTGAGCATGTCAAAACGAGTTGCCGAGGAATTGGGTGACCACTCTCAAAAGGTTGGCTACCAGATTCGATTTGAGGGCACTGTCAACAAAGATACCGCCGTCAAGTTTATGACGGATGGTGTACTGCTTCGGGAGATTGCAGAGGATCTCGCCCTGCGCAAGTACTCCGCAATAGTGGTTGACGAGGCCCATGAGCGGAGCGTGAATACCGACATTCTCATCGGTATGCTCAGTCGTATTATCAAACTCAGGGCAGAAATGGCCCAAGAAGACCCAACAGTCAAGCCCCTGAAGCTTGTAATCATGTCCGCTACTCTGCGGATCGAGGATCTGACCGAAAACAAGAACTTGTTTGCCACACCTCCCCCAGTACTCGAAGTCGAGGGAAGACAGTACCCAGTCACCATGCATTTCGCCCGCAAGACGCATCACGACTATGTCGAAGAGGCGTTCAGAAAGATAAGCAGAGGTCACAAAAAGTTGCCGCCAGGCGGTATGCTTGTCTTCTTGACTGGTCAGAATGAAATAACCCAACTCAGTAAACGGCTCAAGCTTCAATTCAATGGAGTCACATCTGTCAGCGCACCCCAAGTCAGGATATCGACACAAGATGCACCAATGGAGGCCGAGGATGTAGACTTTGGCGATGCGCTGGATGTAGACCAAGACGACTATGATGATGGCGAGGGTTCTGAAGGGGATGAAAATGAGGAGGAAGAGTTCAAAATTGAGGAAGAGGAGGCGGGTACTGGTCCTTCGCGCATGCACGTGCTGCCGCTTTACTCTTTGCTCCCAACAAAGGAACAGATGCGTGTATTTGAGCCACCTCCAGATGGCAGTCGTCTCGTTGTGCTGGCTACAAATGTGGCCGAGACCAGTTTGACGATTCCCGGGATACGCTACGTTTTTGACAGTGGCAGATCCAAGGAACGCAAGTACGACCAGCTGACTGGAGTACAAAGTTTCGAGGTTGGCTGGATTAGCAAGGCCAGCGCGAATCAGCGCGCAGGCAGAGCTGGTCGTACTGGGCCGGGTCACTGTTGGAGGCTCTACTCGTCTGCAGTGTACGAGAGAGATCTCGACGAGTTTGCGCTTCCTGAACTCCTTCGTACATCACTCGAGGGAGTGGTACTTCAACTCAAGTCCATGAACCTCCAGCATGTCGTCAACTTTCCTTTCCCTACACCCCCAGAGCGCGACAGCCTAGTCAAGGCTGAGAAGCTGCTCAAGTACATCTCGGCAGTCTCAGAAGAGGGGCGCGTGACACAAGTGGGATACACAATGTCCATCTTCCCCCTATCGCCACGCTTCTCGCGGATTCTCCTGCTTGGCCATCAGCATGACTGTCTGCATTACACCATCACTCTTGTTGCTGCCCTCTCTGCAGCAGAAATATTCATTCCGGAGAACCAAGCGATCCCCCAACTGGCGGCCAAAGAAGACGACGCCATTCGCACCAACGACGATATACAGGCAGAAACAAAACAGGCTGCTATAAGAAGGCAATTTAACGCAGTGAACAAGAACTTCTGCTTCCTGGACGACAAATCAGATGCCATAAAGATGCTCCAGGTTCTTGGCGAGTTTGCTCACGAGCCAACAGAAAAGTGGTGTGAAAGCCATTTCGTCCGATTCAAGGTTCTCAAGGAGGCGCAGAAGCTTCGCCAGCAGATTGTTAAACTGCTCAAGACAAACATACCATCATTCGCCAACATAACTTTCCAGGATAAGCTTGATGCACCTACCGAGAAGCAGGTCAAGGCACTCAAGCAAATGGTGGCAGCTGGCTTCATTGACCGAGTTGCAATCCGGGCGGACAAAGCACCTACCCCGCCAACACAGTTCCGGCCCCCGAGACGTGCCATCGATGTTCCATACATACCATTATCCCCTCTTGTTGTCGATGGAGGGTCTTCTGATGAGGAAGAAAAACTTGTTTACATCCACCCGTCTTCCCCACTGGCGCATCTTAGTACCAGCGAGTGTCCAGACTACATAATCTACAACTACCTGCAAAAGCCGGCATCGCTAGCTTTGGAGGATGGGGCCAGGAAGCCCAAGACACGGATGCACGCACTCACAGACATAAATGGGGCTCAACTGGCCAATTTGGCCAAACGTACTCCATTGATTAGCTACGGGAAACCAATCAAAGTAGCCAACGACGATGGGAAGACACGTGAGGCCTGGCTCGTCCCATACATCAGGGCTGAGGGCACGGGGGGAATTGGATGGCCGCTACCAGTGCAGAAGCTGAAACAGAAAAGGGTCGCTGGGAAAGGTTGGGTTGTTGAGTAGAGACCGTGGAGACAATTAACGCCCGAAACCGGGGGTATCTGAGACGGGTGCGAAATGTTGATTAACTCGTTTGGGATATGTTAAGGTATATAAAAGTGCAAGAACCGTTCAAACCCACAAGTACTGATCGCAGGACTGGATGATCCCTTTACATCCTTCTCAAGGACAAAGTTTCCAAAATGAAAGTTTACTGGCCAATTCTAATGCCCGACTCGGTGGCCCTCTGGTCTAAATGGTTTGAGCTTATGCCTAAGTTTTTTTTTTGGGTCCGATGGTTCCCTGGTTTGAGGGCTAGTTAAGTAAAAAAAGAAAAAAAAAGAAAATAGGGTCTAAGTCAATTTTCAGACGGACTGTTTAACAAGACGAAAGTTTAAACCTACAAAATGCTCCGTAGTGCTCTCGTTCCAAAGGAGCAAGATGTGAGTTAGCCCATAGTAAGTTGGCATACGTATCTGGCAAGTTCCAAATGGTCTTACCATTTCTGGAAAACCATCCAATATGCTGTCGCAAGTTTGGGTGGTTTGAGGCTTTTGACTCTCAAATATATTGGACAAAGAACACCCACTTCAGCAAAAAAAGGTTCATCATGAAATAATTACCTACCTACCTTACCTAGGTACCTTATCTATCTATTGGGAACCCCTCATATTTGAGCACGGGTCTCACTTGCCTGCATGTTTTGTTCACTTCAGGAGACAGGACCTGCCTAGAGAGTAACTAACATTTAGTAAACTAAACAAAGCTACGAGAAGAAAAAAAAAGAGCAAGAAAAAAGAAATGCAGTCACAGCTCAGACGCGATTTCGACCTGCACTCAAAGCCTGGTGATGTCTTAGCGTCAGGACAGTCGCGAGCTAACAATGCCTCGGCAAACGAGCTAGGCCTCCTAGAGGAAGTTAGAATAACCGCATTCGGAGCTCTCTTCGAGGGCTATGTTTCTCGCGAAGCATCACCAACCGCAAGCGACATGTCCTCCAACGTGACCATGTTCCCTGGCGTCGCGCTCGTCACTGGAGCAGCTTCAGGTAAGAAATCCAGCCAACATAGGGAGGAGCTCCTTGCATGCAATGAGAAGAGGAAAAAGGATGAGGCAGGAGGGGGGAAAAAACGTGCCTAGCATGCCGAGCTTTTGTGGAAGTGTGGAAAACACTTTCATGTGAACAAAAGCTCTTGCTCACATGACAACCCGCACGCAGGAATCGGCCGCCAATGCGCCCTGGCCTTTGTCGCCGAGGGGTGCACCCGTATAGCCCTGATCGACCGAGATGAGGACGGCATGTCGGAGACGTCACGTCTGTGCAAGGAGACGGCGCGGCTGACTCGACCAAAGAGCACTGTGAGCACCTTCATCATCCCCTGCGACGTGTCGATCGAGTCCGAGGTGACGGTGGCGCTCGACTATGTCGTGGAGGAATGGGGCCGCATCGACTACGCCGTCAACTGCGCGGGTGTGGGCGGCACCGCGGGCCCGTCGCACCGCCAGGCCGTCGATGAGTTTGACCGCGTCACGGGCACAAACTGCCGCGGCACATGGCTGTCGGCCAGGGGCGAGATCATCAGGATGCTGGACCAGGAGCCCCTCAAGACGCACGATGGGAGGAGGGGCAACAGGGGCGTCATTGTTAATGTTGCGAGTAATATGGGTCTGGTCTCGAGACCTGAGTGCCGTAAGTTGTTTTCATCTTTTTTCTTTTTGTTGTCTTTCCCTCATTCTATTCGGTAGCAGCGTATGCGGGTGCAGTTGAGAGCTAATGCAAAGTCGTAGCAGCCTATGCAGCCTCCAAGGCGGCGATAGTAAGCCTGACGAAGAGCGATGCCATCGATGTGAGTGTGACCCTTTTCCCAAGGTTCTGCATAAGATGCCTTATCATGTATGTGCGAGACTGACTTCGCCATCCAAGTATGCCAAAGAAAATATCCGGATCAATTGTGTCTGTCCTGGTATAATCAAGTAAGGCCCCTGAAGTCTTTGGTTCTGCTAAATGCCGGTGGCTCATGCTTAACATAACAAAATATCTATTCCAGAACGCCAATGACGGCAGACATCAGAGAGGGCGATCCACAAGTACAGAGAGCTCCCATGAGACGCATGGGCACGGCACAAGAGGTCGCCGATGTTGTTATGTTCCTTTGCAGCTCCAAAGCAACATTCGTTCACGGAGCAACGATTGTAAGTCCTCGGTTTCTTTCTGGCCTCGTACCCCTTGATATAACCCACGGGTATAATTGCTGACTTTGCACTTCCCGAGCTACAAGTGTGTGGACGGCGGATATACCGCTTGTTGATAATTTCCTTGTCATACTCCGATTGGCTGCGAGGGACATATGTATATGGTCGCATCCAGGGTTACAGGATTATAGAGGTAACTAAATGTGAGCAATCAAAATCTTTGTACGCCGAAGCGTGTGGTCGATGCGAATGGATTTCCTATCATAACTCGACCTCGGTGGGCCTACTCTTTTAAGGGGTATCATAATATAGTAAACTAGCGACATACCGCGCAACGCTACTGCACAAGTCCTAAGCGTCGTTGACCGTGTTTCCGACTGGCCTGTGAGCGCATATGATCTCACCTCATCCCCGACTCCCTCGTGACTCGTGGGCAACAAAACCGTCCCTTTAAGACGGTGTGTTGGGTCCTCCTTTGCTTTTACGTCTTTTGGGCTTGGGCGGACCACCATTTTTGCCCGTTTTCTCGCTCTTGGCGTCTTTACTGAGGGGGCTGTTGTCTGGCAATGTCTTCAGTATAGGTAGGGAGGTATCGGGACCACTCCAAATTGCCTTCCCTTGCTGCTGGCCAGGTACATTGAGCCTTTCCTTGCGACCAGTCGACGTGAAATGGAAATCACCCGGCTTGCCCGTGATGGGGTTCTCATCCATGTATTCAGTCCCGTAATGGGTATGAATCGCAAAGGACTCCTCAGCCAGCTTCTCGTCTGGCGCTGACCTGTTCACGCTCTTCGCGGCGGCCAGAGCACTACTGGTCTGGCTCTCAGGCATCGGCGTAGCCTCCTTGGATTCGAGGCCGGTTCCCCGTGGCCGAGCATTTAGTGAATTTGTGGCTGGGGTTTTGTAGCCATGACCCAGGGCCGGTGACCACTTTTTTATCGAATCGGCAATGGGGAATGTCTTGGTAATGGATGATGCAATCGAGGCCTGTAGGAATCCGTCTGTAAGCGACCGAAGCCGACATGGGGACGTGGATGTGAAATGCTGCAGCAAGGGCGTTGAAAACAAAGAAGGCCCCAAACTCACAATGCGGGAACTGAGGATATTAGCCAGGCTGGGCGCCATATAGATATTCTCGCCCACAACAAAATAGTCAGAGTGAACTTCTATCTCATCCGGTGCCGGGAATCCATTAGAGTCCTTGACCTTTCTCCGCGTCTGCTTGCGGATGACCCAGACGCCAGTTCCCATGCCTGGCCCCGTCTCGGCAGGTTCTTGAGCGACAATATATTCGAGACCAGACATTTCACGAAGTCGGGCCTCAAAGGCTTGCCTGGTTGCTATGATATGCAGCTGCGACTGGTTGCGCACGGCTTGACTAAAGACGACGGCATTGTTGGATGTGGGATCGAAGAAGGGCGAGGCGGCGAAGTAATAGAGGATGGTATTGTCATGGATGCCCCCGAACTGCATGACATGTTCCATCGAGTTCCATTGTATTTCGTCAGGTATCGATGCATCTGCTTTGGCTGCCATCTTTGCGGTGGATATTCGCAACGTATCCCTTGGAAATGTTGAGTGGTTTGCGATGTGCTTTGTTGTAGATTCTGGATTGCCTCGGAGAGTTTTCGCGACAGGGTTTCAATCAATTGATGCGACGCGGTCCCCCGCGTTTCCCAACTTTTGCTTTCGTCACTGTATCCACCATGGCAACCAATACCACAGTGCTTATAGCTGCCAGATCCACTAAAGTTTCTGTGGGGATTCCACTTGTGCCTGCAGGACGGGAAAAGGCCGTCGAAATGCATTTAATCCTTCGCCGAACCCTCTACGAACAATTCACCTTACAAGTAAAGACAACCTCGATCGATTTACAAACCAAGTCGTGCAGCAATTTTTTCATACCATATCAACCTGCCAATCCACCGCATGTGATCAGTCACCGGATAATCACCGCAAATCGCCGTCATGGATCTGCTCTCGACGGTGCGAAAATCAGGCTCCCGCGGAGGCGTCAATTTCAGCTGGGAGGAGGTCGCCACATCATCACACCGCGAAAATTATCTGGGACACAGTCTGAAAGCACCCGTAGGCCGGTGGCAACAAGGGAAAGACCTAAACTGGTACGCCAAGGCCGACCCATCACCAGCGGGCGCCCCAAAAACAGGCGACGAAGGCGACGAAACAGCCGAGGAGAAGAGAGCGCGCGAACGGCGCGAGGAGCTCCGGAAGATCAAAGAGGCCGAGGAAGACGCAATAGCGCGGGCTCTCGGCCTTCCGGTTCCGGTCCGTGACGCATCGGGGGCAAACGCGACAGAGGTTGGCCCTGCGACCAGGATGGGTGCTGCCAGCAAGGGAGGATTGGTCAAGAGTGAGGGGGACACAGATGCGCGCGAGAGCCGGAGGAAAGACGACCGGGAGAAGCGCAGGCACAGGGACTCCGACCGGCACCATGGAAGAAGACACCACCATCGCGATAGGAGTCGATCTCGGGACCAAAGCCGCGAGAGGCATTCGAGGAGGCGAGACGAGTCAACTGAGAGACCATCTCGGCGTGAGCACCACAAGAGGAGGCATAGGAGTCGAAGCCGACGACGGGAACATGAAAGAGGCGGGGATGCCGAGGCAAGGCGTTTAGACCATGACGACGCTGGGGACAATGGGCGCGATAGGGGTGCAAGAAGTCGGCGGAGTAGGAGTCGCGAAAGGCACAGGCCGCGGTCAAAGGACCGACGAAGGAGTCGTAGTCCACGAGTTGAGCAATCACGCGAGGATCGTCACCAAAGAAATCGTGATGGGAAGTAGGCTATTTAATACTACCACCTCACCTTTTGTGGTGGTGTACAGTTAATTTGGAATGACTAGCATGGAGTCTCATGGCATTTTCTTGTACCAGCAACGTAGTTAACACCTGTGATTTTTTCGACACGAACTCAAAATATTAATTGACTACTTGTAAACATGATAACTTGTGCGACTGCGAATATTGAGTTTACATGAGGCTCGGCTCGAGTGACTGGCACCTATGTACCTTATATGTCGGGTTTCATGGAGAAGAGATGCTTCAGTGGATCGCCTCAACGATTGGACGAATAGTGGGGTAGCGAGACCCTTGCAGTTGGGTCATGAAAGAGAGTGGGTGTGATGTTTGGTTCCAGGTACCCCAGGCGTCTAAACCTACTGTACTCGGAACGAGCTGGGACTGAAACTCGCAAGTTGGTGTTTTTGTTTGTTCTCAACCATCAGCTTGACCTGTTCGGGACTGCTGCCTTGTGATCATCAATTTTGCCCAACCACAGAGTGCCTGCTAGTTTCACTGCTTTGTTCTTTTCAGGCCGTCCACTAGGCTCCGCGGGAACGGAAGGCCAATCAACGAGCTTAGTAATTACGCCTTCGCCTCAGTCGGGCTTGTTGAAGAACGCATCGCCACTCTGCCTTGCCGAATTATCCTTGAACGTCTTGAATTACTGTCCCTAGATCAATAAGACCGCATTTGCAAACCTACTGGCGGGTATTTTTGAAGGCTCAACCATGTGCTGACACAGTCCCCGCGACAAATCCAACTCTACGAATCCGATATAAAGATGGACTATGCAAAGCTGAGGGACGCCGCCCTCCAGCACGGCGAGGACGAGGAGGCTGTGACCGTCGACACCCGTGCCCTTATCGACAAAGTTCTGGCTCGGTATTCTGGCGAGTGGACGACACTGCGAGAATTGATACAGAACGCTGCCGACGCCCAAGCGACGACGGTCAAGGTCAAGTGGGAGACGCACCCATCTACATCTGTGCCCCTACCAGCAACCACAAATCAGACTGAGCTCTTGAAACACGTCATTACAAACACCACACTGAGGAGGCTGTTGGTGACAAACGATGGACAACCATTCAACAAGAACGATTGGGCTCGGCTCAAGCGTATTGCCGAGGGCAACCCCGACGAGACCAAGATCGGAGCGTTCGGAGTAGGATTTTACAGTGTTTTTGCCGACTGCGAGTCACCATTCATCAGCTCTGGCAATGAGGCTATGGCATTCTATTGGAAGGGGAATGCTCTTTTTACAAGGAAACTGCAGCTGCCAGAGGGCCAGGGCAATGGAGAAACTACCTTTGTTCTTGACTACCGGAACGACACTACCGCACTGCCGAATCTGCTCTCGGTGGCCCAGTTTCTGGCTACAAGTTTGACGTTTGTCGCTCTTCAACGCATAGAGTTTTGGATCGATGACTGGAAGCTTCTCTCCTTGCACAAGAAGACCTCCCCCAGCATTGAAGTCCCTATCCCTCGTGAGCTCGAGACTAGGACTAAGGATGGACTCATGAGACTCACGACTGTGGAACGTGTCAGTACCCAGATCGACGCGACAGCCATGAGTGTGCTCGGGTGGAAGCCAAAGGCTGCATCTGCGGCGAAATCAAACGACACATATGGATTCAACTCGTCAGACATGCCATCGCTACGAAGTTTCTTCAGCCGCCTCACTTCGTCGGCGTCACAGAGTGGCCTTCGTGGAAAACAGACCAAAGAAGAAAAGCAGACATCGGAGACTGTGGTCGAGGACTTGACAAGCACTTCAACGTCAAGTGTCTTCCTTCGCGTTACATCGGCAGTAATCACTACCAGTGTACCAACAGCTTTCGCAGCCGAGTTGGAACGTGCAACCAAGAAACCTCCACCAAGAACCACAAAGCTCTCAATATTGACTTCGTCATATGACGAAGCGCAAGCATCCAAGAACTCCAACGATGAGTCAAAGAACTCTGTGGACGTTTTTACTTCCGTGCTACCCAGCAAAAAGCCCGGCGGTAAAATTTTCATTGGCTTTCCCACCACCCAAACCACAGGTGGTGGCATGCACATCTCAGCGCCGTCCGTCATACCGACTGTGGAACGCGAGGCCATCGATCTCAACGCTCGGTGGGTGCGTAGCTGGAATATTGAGATGCTTCGCGTTGCAGGTATCATGACGCGACTGGCATTTTCGACAGAGATGGCCGATTTGCAAACAAAGGTACAAAGGGCGGTTAACGGAGCCCAAATTACTGCTGCAGACATAGCAAAGTTCATCCCGGAAGCGCTCCACATTCTCGAGACATATACCTTCAGAGATTCTACTCCAAGCCAATATGTCGCCCAAATTATCAAGGAGTCATTCTGGACCGCGTTCAAGAAGGCCTACATCGAGGTATTCTCAAGCCGTGGTGTGCTTCTCAGCACAAAGGTGCGGATGGGCTCTGATGAGCTGGCAAAGTTCGTAGATGGCATCCCTATTATTGTAAAGGAAATGGAAGGGGCGCCATTCGTAAGAGAGCTGCGAGAGTACGGTTTGATCGATGAGATAACTGTTACAGACATTCGCAAAGAGTTGGAGGCCAAGGCCCTCAACAAAGATCAGCTCGTTCACTTTTTAACTTGGGCAGGCAAACGAGCTGTCACTGGCGAGTTGGACCCTCCCAGTAGACAGGCCTTGCTTGACGTAGCAATCGCGACCATTAGTGACAGTGGTGACCAGGGCGAAGTAATTGCCCTGACCACTATAAGGAACTATCTGAGCGCCAACAAGATACCAGCGAGCTTACCGCTCCCACCGACGACTTTGCCATATGCGTTGACTTGCAACATTCCCGCAGCGCACCTTGAAATGCTTGGATGGGAAAAGCTGGAGATTGTGCCTTGGCTCAGGTATCTGCTTGAGAGTGCCGGCTCGAAGGATGACGAACAGAATATTACCAAGTCGGCCAAATTTGCGGCGCAAATTCTCGTCGTGCTATCCAAAAACTGGGAGAACCTGAGCCAGCCGTCCAGGAACTCGGTTGTTTCTTTGCTGCAGAACAAGACCGTTGTACCCACAAAGATGGGGATGAAGAAGCCGTCGGAGTCTTTCTTTCCCACTGTAAAACTCTTTGATGATCTGCCGATTGTTCAGGGATGTCAAGGAG
>JAVHJQ010006443.1:31673-78915 GCA_031306095.1 Pyricularia sp. CD86 | reverse complement strand
GTCCATTGGATAGCACAACAGGTGGGAACCACCCTCTGGTCGCTTGGTGCAGGCGCCTGCAGGATTGGTGTACCGACGAGGAATAGTTCCATTTCCTTTTTGGGCATGCTGTGCGAAAACATTGTCCCCCAAGACGTCGATCCAAATGTATGGATTACTGTTATGGAGTATGGCCGGGGTCCTCGGGGTGCTATCAGACTTGCAGGTTGGCCAATGATGTCGGCGGGAGCGTTACGTTGGAGCCACCAAGCTGAGAAATTAATTACCAGGGTCTCCCCCATTACAATATGGGACCTCTTCTTTTGTGTCGGGGTCGTTGTGGAATTGTGTATATTTCACAACATTGAAAGACAATTTCCAAGTTCATGACAAGAGTAACATATGTCGAATGATTGGTGGAATCAATCAACGAAGGTTGAGTTTGTTCGAGTCGCCGGGAGCAATTCCAAGCGAGGTATGACCAAGGTAAGTGGAGGTGAGCAGCCTAGGTATCGAATCCTACTCGTACCCACCTTAGCCTTACCTACCTTAGCCTTACATACCAAGCTTACATATCTCCTTACCAAGCTTCTTATGTGCCCATCTTGGCAAGTACCTACCTACCTTACCCAGGGCAGGTAATCAGTATCTACCGGAAATATGTTCGATAGTGAACATATTTCCCGTTGACAGATCCTATTTTGCAGATCTGACAAAAAAAAAAACTAAAAAAAACTCAACGTTAACAGCCTGCTCGAGCACTCTAAGCAATAGGAACGGTCTTTTGAAACCATGTCATTCGCTGCATTCAAGCACCTCCTTGTCTGTCGATGCTAGACCCCGCAAGCCACGGTTGCCACTCTGCTTACGCGTTTACTTCGTAGCTTATCCAACCAGTGTTAACACAGCTACGGGTTTAATCCCCGGGGATCACCGTTTGAAGAAAAAAAGAAACAGAAAAACCCGGCACAGCAGATCCTTCGACGTCATGCTTCGAGGCTTAGCCCGTTTCCGCTATTTGAAGCCGGCGTTGCTTTCTGCATGGTCCCTCGCCTATGTTGTGATGAGGACCCCTTTGGACCCTTCGTTGGCTTGGTTGGACTTTTTGACAGGCGAGGCAAAATCCTTCTGCGCCGATCCTGCCCTAGTAGACTCAACTATTAACCCTCCCAAATGAGGCAGGGCGAGGCACTAGAGCCATTCTGTCATCTCCGACCCGTTTAAACCCACAACGTCTATCTCACTGCGTTCCTAATGCGAGATTCTTAGCCACAAATTAACAGCCCTATTGGACGGGCTAGACTATCATAGCCAGGTCTCAATCTTTGATTGGTGAGTTTACTGCTGCTGGATGATAGATCCTAAATCCACTTGTTCCTAGCAGCAACTTTATATTTAAGTATAAATAGGACATCTTGGCACCAGTTGGACCTGAATGTTGTGTTTTGTGTAACTCATAGACATACCCGATCAAGTATCAACCTCTAAACACCCCATCCCATCCACACTCAAACATCCAACATGACAGAACTCACAGAGCTCAATCGCATCTCCATTGTCGAAATCATTGTCTACACCCCCGCCCTAGCCATAGGCGTTCTCCTTGCTAGCCGCCATGGCTTCAAAAAGGCATCAGGATGGCTCTACTTGATACTCTTCTCCCTCATCCGCATCATCGGCGGAGCCCTTGATCTAGCCTCGATCCAGCAGCCCGGAAATACCGGTCTCGTCTCTGCCACCAACTCCCTGAGGAGTGCCGGCCTGTCGCCCCTGATCCTCGTGAGCGTCGGCCTGCTGACGCGGGTGCTCCTGGGCCTGGAGAAGAAAACCAACACCATACTGCAGCCGCGCATGCTGCAACTGATCCAACTGGCCGTCATGATCGGGCTCATCCTCTCCATCGTCGGTGGCATCAAGTTTGGCAACAAGTTGAGCGACGCCACGTCAAAGAAGCCCGTTGACGTCGACGCCCTCCGGTCGCTGAGCAACTCGACCGAGTCCCGCATCGGCACCGCTCTCATGATCCTGGGCTACGTGGCGCTGGTTCTCGCCACCGGCATGCTTTCCATGCAGATCAAGTCCGTCGAGCGTGGTGAGCGGCGCTTGATCGGCGCCGTCGCTGCCACCTTGCCCTTTATCCTCATCCGCATCATATATGCAGCGGTCGCGACGTACAACACCTGGGATCCCAACTTCCACTGGTATGTGGCTGGTCCGCACTACTATGACTACATGATCGGCATGTGTGTCGTTATGGAAATGATCACCGTTGCAATACTCGAGGCCGTCGGCTTGACACTGCAAAAACTTCCAGGCGACGGAACAAAATACGAAAGGGCTACCGGATATCCTATGACGGACTCTAACGATCAACAGAAGCCGTCGACCACCCCGGAGTGGGGGAACAATGGCTTGAATGCCTAGAATGTCAGGATTATGAAACGGAGATATGGTTGAGCAAGAATGGTGTACAATGATGAGATGTATTTTTGGATGATGGTGTGACGTTTTATTCAGTGGGATTTTATTTCGACCTTTCTTCCGAGAGAACTGCAGCTGAACATGATCAGATGGAGCTGTATTTACATTCCGTTTTTAAACAGACTACAGACATGAGTTTCTACCCAGCGTACTCTTCTTTAAAGGTTATAGATCCCCTGAATGGATATTGTTCGATTTTTCAAGGCCGCATTTGCCGCTGCTTACCCATCTTCAACTAACTTCCTACCTTCCCATTCACTAAACACATTCTTATGCAACTACCTACCTACCTTCCTCCTATTTACTGTCATGCCTGTCTGTTCACTAAGTATTTGCCTGCCTTCCTGATGTCAATCTTACTACCTCCACGATTATGGCAAAAAGCTTGTCGTTCGAATATCCCTGTTTTTCCATGGAATTACTATGCTGTGCAAACCATGCCGAGAGTTCGAATGTTTTCCACGAGCAAAGAGCTGCTGAGGGAACAACATGAAGTCGCGAACGGAGCAAAGTAGCTAGACAGCCGAGAAAAAACTGCATACTGCAAACTCACAAGAAAGCAGCATTAGAGATGTCAATGGTATCTTCTTTATAACCCCGTTCTGCGAAGTTGGTGCCGAGTCACGATTCTTGAGCCAGTTAGCGGAGGCCAAAGATATTGCGAACACTACTACTCATATTCTCAGATCAACTTCATCACCATACGACAAACGACGGCGTATCGGTTCGAAAGTTATTCCATGTACGAGGTGCACTAGAGCAGCAAATTAGTGGTGGGGATTGTCTTTCGTAGGATGGTCATTCGCCCAGATTGTCGGTGCTTTTTCGAATGCTGCCGGATAGTGCGGGCAGAGAAATTGCGTTCCTTGGTTTCCCAGGAAACCCAGGAGCAGCGTCGGTTTGCTTCACGTTTCTTGCGGTACGAGATGCATGCCACCTGGTTGGACAACGTGCAGAGACTGCTACCGCAGTATGCTGTGAGCCAAATAGACAACCAATGCCGAAAGAACCAGGAGACAGATTGCTTCCAGCATGGACGTATGGGCAATGAGGAAGGAGGACAGGTGGTGGTTGTCGACCTTGGAAAATCAAAAGGGCCTGCTAACTTGGCCTTCGGTCGAAGCGAATTGCTAAATTAATTTCGGAATAGAGACAACTATGGGAAATGAGACATAGTATACTGCTACCAATAACGCAAGACCGTTCTGGTGTAAGCTTCTGAGCCAAGCCTGGTACGGTTGAGATGGTAGATAAGATCCTGTCGTTGCAAAGCTTAATTCTTAAGACAGCTTCCCTCCCATTCCTGTTTGGTGAAAGTGGAGAAAGGGTGATGAAAGAGGGGATAGCTTCCTAAGGCTATCAGTCAATTGATGGTCCTCAACCTTGTTACTCCCTATTTTTCGTGAAGGTGCTAGTGCCAATCCACCCAGTCGACGCACCGCTGCACTTGGACTTGACTTGAAATTTGCTGTGTTATTCCAAAGGAGCCCCAGAGCTTCTGGCGAGCAGCGGCTTGATTAAACCCTCGTCATAGCAGAACCAAGTCACGGCAGGTTAATATTCAGACCAGGGTTAGTGCAACATCTGGGTACTGCAGAAAGGTGCCCCGCAGGCCAGGACGAGCCAATTGACAGAAACATTGATTTTATGCTTGTTGAACAGGCTGACTTGCTTGGGTCTAGATTGAAAGAGAATGAAATGCCCAAGAGACGTGACAAGAGACTGGATGATTAACTCGATTGTTGATGAAGCACCTTCCTCGGGACGATGAACCCCACCTACTGTTTTTGTTTCCTATGACGTGTTCCGACGTAGAATCGAGACCTCGGGGAAGAGAAAGAATAAAACGTTTAAACTTGTCCCCCGAGGTTTTTGTTCAAGACTATACCTCATTCCAAGATTACCTCAAGTCGAATGGAGTGCCTATCAACGTTGATCGTCACGAATCTCATGCAAACTTTCGCCCCTTTGAGTTATAAAATCCAACTATCTTGCTCCATTTGACCTCAAATTCCCTCTCGAGATGTGCATACCGCTCATCCTTTACTTCCGGAATATCCCGACAACACAACAACTTAGACTCGCCTGTAATGACTTCCTCATCTGTAATTCCGGACCGAGACCACGGCCCCTTTTGGATGTATCTGCTGGATTGCGATTGGATAATAGACGTCAAACCTTCCTCTTTGCCAGCCCCTGTTATCAAGTCCAGGAACACGAGCAAGGGGCCCTCCACACCGCTGACTTTGACCGGCACCATTCCACACGCCAATAGCGTCTCGAGCTGGACTGGTACATCGACGGCAAAGCCCTCAGACCACCTCGAGCGGAATGGTCGATTGTATGGGCCCTTTGTATTGAGTCGATAGGCCTTTTGCGACGACAGCAGGAAGAACAGCACATCTTGCGCCTCCAAGCCTGTGACTCTGCGAAGTTCCTCGACGCTGCGGCACCGGACCCTACCAGGGAGAAAGTCGTGCCACGGCCAGTCCGAAACTCTTTGGGCCTTGGATACTAGGACCACGAAGCCGGCCAAAATCCAGGTGAAGGTGGCAATGTTGAAGGGATCTACGCCTTCTATGCTCTCGCCGAGTGTGAAGGCGCTCGTGAGACCCAGTGCGACCATGTTAACGCAGAGGACGGAAATGGTCAACGAGTATTGCAAGCACCCCACTGTCACCGAGACCTCGTCAATCGTCCACTCCGAAGTTGCGTGTTGGATGAGGGCTATCTTCCGCGTGTCCTTTTCCGGGCCCCTTGGTTTTTGTCGTGCGAGGGTGTTTGGCCATGTCCCTGGCTCGTCAAGAGTTGAATCTAGAATCACCAATCGATTCTTTAGAATGTGAGACTGTGACAAGGAAACTGCATCCTCGTCCTCTGAACGGATTGTGCGAATCGTCGTCGCCTGTCTGGGAGTCAATTCAGACAGTTCTGGCTCTCTGGTAGGATCTTTCTCTCTGAAATTTAGCGTAATCTGGCAGGGTGAAGTCGATTGGAGTCACTTCTGTTTCTCTCGTCTCGCACAAGCCAGCAAGTGCTTGAAAGGCTTGCTTGAACTGCCTTGCAACGTAGGGCTTAGCCAACGCCATGGGGGTGATGATAGACACTAGGTTCGCCATGTGTGTAACCGGTATGGCCTCGTGGTGCAATGGAGAAACACCTTACGGCTCCCAAGAAAACGCGAGGTTTCCAAGTCGAGGGCCTTGAATAGACTTAGGAGGCGCCTTGTTGGCCTCCCGATTCAGGTGCAAGCCAACTTTTACAGCTAAACCCAGTGATACTTAGGTGAATGATAAAGGAAAGGCTTCAGCCAACCCTTCGATATTCCCACCACGATCCTGGTGGATTACTACTGGTATGGCATCGAGGCCAGCCCTGAACACCCTCGAGCATACTTCTAGCTTGTCGTTGCCCATTGTTGGCGGTGCTCTGGCCCCAAGCTCCTCGAGAACGGTTGAAAAACTGTCGTGAAGCCAGCGCGAAACAAGAACATGAGTACCGCAGTAGCGAAGGACAGCGCTATCGGTGATCTTGATATCAGGCTCTGTTCTAGCGGATTCCAAGCGGTCTTGAAAACCTTCAGCAACATCTTTGGCATACTCTGCCAAATCCCCCCTTCCTAAAACCTTAAGCTTAGTGGACATCTTAGTTAGACAAGCAACAACGACCAATCGCCAATACGGATCGGATATAACTGCTAAGGCCACACAGGCGAGGGTGCCGGTGAAGAATTCAATGTATGCAAAGAATCTTAAATAGTTCTTGGCATGCTTCAGCTCAGCGCAACGCGCTAGAAACCTCTGAGCAGCTTCCTGGCCCGTCACTACCTGTGTAGCCGTTTCTTGTCTCGATGGCCGCGTATCCTCGTCGCGTTGGCTAACGTAACGATTGGCGCCTGGAAAGTTATATTTGGTGCTGCCCAACTGTTCCATCAAGACCCGACAACTCTGGAGTCTTTGTTCCGTAGCTTGGGTGTGGCGATGCATCGAGTGGACAACCTCGTCGTCGGCAAGCCAGATTTGAAGTGCGTAATACAAAACATCGGCATTTTTGCCGAGCTCGGTCAGGTTCGCCTCGCTAACCTGCTCTTCACCTTGGGCCATCGGGAATATGTGTGGCGAATCTGACAGTGGCCTTTGCGCTGCCACCAGGAGACGCCTAGCATCCAGCTCCCAGAGCGATCGCTCCGTGTCGACACCGATATCACATCGCTCGAGTGAACCGAACCTTGGCACCTGGGCCAAGGCATCGTTGTCATCTCGTCCGATTGTCGAGGACATAGCCGGAGCGGCAAACCTCATAACTCTACGGAGTATCTCATCGTTGACCTTGTCGACGACCACCGGATTCTCGGCCATATCTCCAGCTGATAAGGCGCTCTCGCCATCTCCCTCTTGGGGAAAGGTATGGGGCAGAGCCAGGGGCACCTTATGGACTTGTGTACTTGTTGAATAATAACCGAAGGAGCACAGAGACAACTTCTGCTGCGTCCTTTCACGCGCGATCTGCAAATGCGTCTGTTACTTATGATAGTTTTTCTTCATTGTAACGAGAACGAGGTGCAAAGCGGGGGACATGTCTAGTTAGGTCGGTACCCCTCAGTTTCATGCAGACGACACGGCAGTAAGATTACTGCAAGACGGCAGGAAGCTAAGGCTGCAAAACATATCCGGATGGCGTGCTGGAAACCGTCCAAAAATCGCCAGCACCAATCAATGGTAACTGATCGGTGAACTGTGAACTGCACATTCCATTGGCATCAGAACTGCGCGCAGCGAATCTGAGCTCACATCATGTCTGGAGTTGAGGCATTACTCCAGGCCTTTATTGAGGTTCTGGACAAAGACAGCAAGCAGGCAAGAGACCCCTCACCGTCACCAACTCCTTCACGTCGTTACAAGAGCAGAAGAAGTCCTGGGCTCTCGGAACTCTCTTCCAATGCCAGCCAGACTGATGAAGAGATTGTATATGACCGACGAAAACCTCTCGACAGAGGACGACCAGCCTCGAGAAAATGAAAAAGGAAACAAACGGTGCGCGAGAGAGATATGCGCCGGATCCGCTCACAGAAATAATTATATCGGATGAGAAAGCCACCCGCCTGTGGTATCCGAGACGTGTCGCCAGATACGAATCTCAGAGGATACATGGAGTGTTATAAGCGAGCCAGACCTTGGGTTTTCTAGAAAGCCCATTATACACTCTGTGGACTTTGTTCATGTCTATACAGAGCTGAAAAAGCTCCAGGTGGATGCACCACCCGATACGGAACTGAAGTCCGGACTTTCCCAGCCCCTCGTGCTCATCGACTCCGAAATGAAGGCGGATCTGTTAGCCCGAAAAGAAGGAAGTGACACTTTTGACGAGATCACAAAACTGTTCCACACCGGGTCTTTAGTGTGTTTTCGTTACAGGGGCAAGACGTTGAGGGGGGATGCGTCCTACGATGTTTGCGCTCCCGTGGAAACAGCGACGATGGATTGGGACACAGAGGGAGACTTTCTGAGCATTCGAACCACGCTCCCAATTCACTGGAATCCCAAGTCTTCTACTAACCCCCAAGGGACTAGAACTAGGTATAGAGAGGCCAGTGTCGACTACTCGGAGGCTGAGGTAGCATACACTTCGGACCCAGATGATGACGGCGCATGGAAGCAACAGTGTGCCCTAGGGCCATGCAGGTATTACAGACTGCGTCGTTTCCCATGGAGCAGGTTATTGAGGGATGCTGAAGGAGTGCCCGTTGTGCCGTTCCACATCCTCCCCACGCACGAGAAGGTCGATATCATGCGGAGAATGAGCCGGCGGCGAAACACATTGATCAGTCTACCTGAAGGAATTGCCTCTTTCTGGGCGTACAATGGCCCTATCGAATTCAGATCCCATGAATTCGGCCTTGAAGATCGGCTTTTGAGATCTACCGGCGACGGGGGTAGTTTTGGCAATTGGCATGTGAGTGGGATGCCATCTTGAGGTTGGAATCTTGGCATTCCTTGCAGAAGTTGCGAGTTCAGTATTGACAAGCAATTATGGTTACTGTTTTTGTTAAAAAACAATAAACAGGTGAGCACCCGCATCCTTATACACGGCTAATATACCAATCGAACAAAGATATCCCCTGTCGAAGGGATAAAGCCTCAAGCACCCAGTCTCGACGAGCTAGCCCTGAACCCTTGGTTTTCAGGTCATTTAGCTGTCGATGGACCAGAAAGACACCTGTTTGGTCTCGTGGACTTCCTAAGCCCCATCAATTGGTTGCCAGATCCGCTGGCTATGATAGTGCATTCCAGAAAGCTCGAAATCGCGGAAAGAATACGCAACTACACACCCCTGGGAACTCTTATCGAATCGCTTCAGGATCAGCGGATTGATACGCCCTACGCAATGCTGCCTACGATCGGACTAACCTTTATGCTCAGAGGCGGTTGGACTGCCTGCAAACGCTTCGTCGAATATGGGTTCAAAGTCGCCCATATTTGACATGATTTTAGTCGTGACAGAGACAAACTACTAACATAGATTGATGGCTGCCCATCGGTGTGCTTGCTCATCAAGTAATTGCTGAGCATGCCCAAAGACCGGTTCTACAAGTCGATATGTCTTTAATTCTCACTCGCGTCATGAGTGTCGACCCAGCCCCTCCTCCCCCGCCTACTCCTCGTCGCTTTCCTCCATATAGGGTACCAGGCGGTCCTATGCGTCATGACTTTCTTCCGCCCAGGGTGCCAGAATCCATCAGAAGCCCTATGAATGGCGATCTAGCTCATTTTCCAAGATTGCAATCATTCATACAATGCATTGATGAAAGTATGGGCAAGGTGGCTGGGAAGGATGCTGTTTATATAATCAAAAGGTGCCACGAAGTCATGGAGAACCATTCATCAAACGAGTGGCTGCTTTCACATTTTACTAGAGGTATATGTTCCTTTTGACCCAAGCAATGATCACGAGAGCTGAAAAAAAGCTAATATACATGGTTATGAAATTCCGTCTAGTCTTTGTCGACAACCTGTTGATATACCCAAGGATTGTGTTTTTATGGCCAGGGGTTGATATAGAGATGGATATGGAACTGGAAAGACTGGACATTGATATTCTTGATGTACAATAGACGGGTAATATGACCGGGGTCGCTCCATACTATTCTAGTCTGATATGGAATGATATTCATGGTTGTGACGGCCTGTATCTCAACAAACATGGATTTAACGTCATGTTGAGCCAAAAGGGGGACATAACATCAAAGTTCCTTGGTGTCACCCAGTCATCCAGCGCTTATGCGACTTAATCAGCGCATTGCAAGGTCGTCTCCTGTGACGCTCATATAGTTGTATGCCTAACATGGCCGCTTCATAGAGCCGCATTGGAGGCCAAGAAAAAGTGGTACACAAGCTGACGTGAGCGTGAACATACGTACATGGGCTTGGAGGAATATTTGTTTGACGACCCTGGCTGATAAAAAAATCGACTCACTCAAGAACTCTGTATAAATATACGAGGTAAGATGTTGAGGACCAGTACATGCCTTAATAAACTATTATAGGGGATTTTAGATCTTGACGTGTATCTTATCTCGAACCATATTTGCCGACATTCTGCTGTGATTTAATCAAACAGAATACCACGGTGTCGCTTACCACAAGTGGCTGTGAGCTGGCTACCTTACTGATTAACAGCGCCAAGGGCGGCTGAAATTCGCGCTACGGCTGAATTGGGCCGGCATGGTGCAGGATCCTGCATCAAATGGACGCCGCCTGAAATCCAACTGTCTTCTCTCGTTGGTGGCCTTGCCATTTACATCCAGGTAACCATCAGTGCAGGGAGCTATTTGGGGTTACAACACGGTTGATGAAACGCTAACCGTGGCCATTTCCATCAACAGCGGAGACACATCACTTTTCAGTTTATTTGACCACGATGCCCCTTTTTTTCCTGTATGCGCCATATTGGCAGCCTTACCGCCAATTCAACACATGATGGGGTTAACATTACAACAGAGACGGCCAAGTCGGCATGATCCTTTGGGGTCTGGCCAGGCTGGAGCATGAGCAAGATCTTCTAGCTGAAGATGGAGGTATTCTGTCGAGTATATGAAGGTTGTATACCGCGGCATTTTCTGACTTTGTTGTAAATTGACAATAAAGATCAATGTAGCAAAGTATCATTTATCCTTGCACAAACTTTTGAATCAAATACCTTTGAATTTGTATTTGCACTCAAAAAAACTGCTTAACCCACAACACATATGGACGGCAGAATGGATAACGAGACTGTGATTCTGGCGCCCGAGCGAAGAAACTATAGCAAAGCCCCACAAGAGAATGTGTCGGCGTTCTGGGACTCTTTCTTCACCAAGAAGCCAGGCAAGGTGACATCCATCTTCCCGCGAAGCCTGTACCGGAGCCTGATGCCCCTGGAGAAACTCAGCCGGTCGAGCTCTAGTCAAAACGCTGCAGACTCCTACGAGGCCGCCGCCCGCGAGTGCCGCGAGCGCGTCAAGCGCATTGTGCGCGAGGCCCATCGCACCAATGAAAAGTTCACCGATCCAGACTTTGACCTGGCCACGGACTACTCCCGTAACACCCTCGACGGGCTGCGCAGCAAGAGCGACTTCAACACGGGGTCGGTCCACCGGGTCGACTGGATCTTCGAGAACCCGCAGTTCACCATCAACGGCTATGAGGCCTCCGACATTGTTCAAGGCGCCATCGGCGACTGCTGGTGGCTCGCGGGCACCGCAACCATAGCGCATCGTAAGGATCTCATGGAGCGCGTGTGCGTTGCTCGGGATGAAGAAGTCGGGGTTTACGGTTTCGTCTTTCATCGTGACGGAGAATGGGAGCCTGTTTTGGTCGACGATAGCCTGTACCTCGGTGCTTCGGATTTTCATGAGGACCACGACCCGACGGGCAAGAAAGCACGCGAGTGGCGTCGCAAGTAAGTAAATATTCCTTGCCAGCGACCTGTGCCTGCTGTGGGCTACACATTCTTCGGCGCTCCCAAGCTAACCCATCATTTCCTAGCAACCAAACTGGATCCAATGCACTCTTCTTCTCCAAATGCCAAGATCAGAATGAAACCTGGCTCCCTCTAATGGAGAAAGCATATGCCAAGATTCATGGAGACTAGTGAGTAAGCAACCACTAGGTATAACATCTGTTTACAGGCCAGAGATTGCTGACAAGCCTGCGATGGTACCCAACAGTCACGCTATCGAAGCCGGGTGGGCCGGACAGGCTGTGGAGGACATGACAGGTGGTGTAACCGCCAATCTTGCCACTAATTGTGTCCTGAACAAGGACAAACTCTGGCGTGAACTGTCGAGCAAGGATGGGGAATTCGTGTTTGCATTAGCTTCCCGACAGGAGAATAGCGATGGCTTGTGTGGTAGTCATGCATACTCCATCCTGCAAGCCACAGAGGCGAGCGGCGAGGACGGCCAAAAAGTGAGGCTCGTGCAGGTCAGGTTAGTTATGCTCACCATGTCGTTGGCCCTTCCTTTCTCCGAGAAGTGCTCATGGCTGACTTGTTACCACAAAATCCAACAGAAACCCATGGGGCGATGGCGAGTGGAATGGCCCATGGTCAGATGGGTCCAAAGAGTGGACGCCGTACTGGCTGAAGAAACTTGGGCATACCTTTGGTGATGATGGCGTCTTTTGGATATCCTATCGTGATATGCTTGAGAAGTTTGAAGATATTTCTCGAACTCGCCTCTTCGACAAGAGTTGGACCGTGGTCCAGCAGTGGACTACGATGAACATTTCTTGGGTCACTGGCTACTCACAGTCAAAGTTCTCTCTCGAGGTAGGCTCGTTCACCCTTTTCACCACAGACGATTCAACTACTAACTGCCCCGCAGATAAAACAAGGAGGGTTGGTAGTCATCACCTTGGCCCAGCTGGATGATCGTTATTTCAGAGGGTTGGAAGGCCAGTATAACTTTTCGCTACATTTCGTGCTTCAGGAACAGGGAGCCAAGTCTGGAGACCACATTTGCCGCGTGCGTGCTGGTATATATAACGGCAACCGATCAGTTTCTTGCGAAGTGGAGCTCGAGGCTGGTTGCTACGAGGTCATCCCAAAGATCACTGCCACTCGTGATACCAACAAGGACATGGTGGAAGACATTGTCAAGGAGCGAGCCCAGAGCAATCCACAGAAGCTACGCCAGATCGGGATGCAGTATGATCTGGCCCACGCAAAGGCTGGTATTACTGATGAAGACCTCATTCTGCACACCAAGGCGGAAAAGAAGAAACTGGAGGAGGAAAAGAGAAAGACCAAGGAGAGAGAGGCGAAGGAAAAGAGAAAGCTCAAAGAGAAAGAGGCGAAGGAAAAGAAGAGACAGCACAGGTTGTCGCTCAAACAGCAGAAACCTGAAACGAAGCAAACCGAGCCGCAGACTGAAGCAGCTTCGGGTACGGGCCACGCTGGGGAGGACCAAAAGCAAGCAGAAGCCAAAGACATCAAAGAGGAGAATGCCAAAGACATGAAAGAGGAAAACGACAAAGATCCCAAGGTTGATGAGGGGAAGGCCAACGAAAAGGAGAATGTCAAAGAGGAGGACGGCGAGAAGAAGACCGAGGCTGACAGTGTCCCAGTGAAGACTGAACCTGAAGCAGACAAGGCGCAGGACGAATCGAAGCCGCTGAAGTGCAAAGCTTGCGAGGAGCGGGAGCAAAATGGGGAGAATGAGGAAGAGAAAGACAAAAAAGACGACAGCAACGACGACGACGACGACGAAGACAGTGATGACAGTGATGATGAGGATTATACCGATGACGACAATGACACCAGCAGCGAATCCTCGGATGATTTTCATGATCGCCCTGGACCATGGAATGCGGTAAGTTCTCTTTCAACCTCCATATTAATATTTTCTGCCCTTTATCTTCAAGCGACAACAACTAACATTTCCCGTCACATGACGCCAGGTCTGTGTTGTCGGACTCCGGATTTACTCGCAGTGTGAAAATGTGTCTGTCAAGCTTGTAGAGCCCAAAGACCCTGAGGAGGGAGCCTTGCTTTCGGTTGATTCGGCCCCAGCAGGCGCAACAATGTGAGATTGGGGAAGTTTGGAAACAGCGTCATAATGACCGCTGTTGACTAGGGAGGTACCTAGGTAGGGTAGTTAGGGTACCTCAGGCAGATAGATCACAAGGGGCGATTGGGGAATGTCGAAAATCCCAACCCAAAGATTGTATACAATAATAGCAAGCTCCCAAGTCTGATCAATTCTGAAAACGCCTCTGTCTAAATTTTGAATCTCGCAAACAAACCCCAAATTTGCTGCAGACAAAGCAAACCCGCCCTCGGCGCCGAAAAAAATGCGGAACACTCTAATCGTTCAGAAACCCCTCGGCTGAAATCAAGGTAGCCCCGCTCTGACAAACCTGGGCTGCATGCCCAAGGCTAGTGGCAGCGGGCAAATCGCCCACCGAGCTGCAGAAACCCAATGGATTGGAGTGCTCACGCGATCTCCAATTGACATGCATACCTGCACACCTTGGTTTCGTCGATCAGACGGTGCTCTCCGGTAATATTTGATGAAACACGAAACGATTTCTGGCAGAAGTCACCCCGAGTGATCACATCCTGCATGGCGGCATCCGAAAGCGATTGAAACGGTACGGTGAAAGTGTGCGACGAAACCCCCGACGCCGGCGGCACGCCGCTCTCGTACTTCAATAAAACGGATCCCCGTCCGCGTTCGCCTGCAACTAGCCGCCAGCTGCCACACCGGGTGCGAATGGGTCGCGTGCGCCCGAGGTAGCTTTCTTGTTCGACGCGCCGTCACCTGTGGTCACATCCGATCTATCCCACACCAATGAGACCAGGTGCCAATTGCTCGACTCCAGACCGATTACATCCCCCGCCAGCCCAGAGCGGGCTCGAAACGAGTGGCCTCCCATGGAGCCAGCCAAGGGGAAAGATGCCAGTCCGAGCGACGACGCGGCAAAGCCGGACACCGAGGCCCGCCACCCTTTGAAGGCCAGCCGGAGCAGTGGGACGGAAGAGCAGGGCAAGGCGCCGAAGAAACGGCGCAAGGTTAACCATGGTGCGCCTGTCACTCCCCCCGTGATGATGGATATGCATGCCGTCTGGCTTGTCCGCCTTATTTTGGCCAAACCGTATTGTTGCTGACTCGCTCGGGCACTTGCGTCGTTCTGCAGCGTGCGTATATTGTCGTAGATCTGTAGGTTCTGCTGGTCTCCGTGGGCATAGTGCCCTTTGATATGATGGACACCAAATGGCTATTCGCCAGGGCAGCAGCAGCTTGCTCCCGCCATGCTCGTCGCGACAAGCTGGCGGTATCATGGAACAAAATGGGCTAATGCTGGGTTGTTATATTCTAATATCAGCACATGACGTGTGACCTCGTATGTAAGGCCTTCACCTTGACCTGCTGCGGCAAGGATGTTATCAGGATCAGTCACACTGACAAAGCCACCCGGAACTTCATCAGGAACGTCCTTGCACCAGATGTATCAAGAGAAACATTGGGCATCTTTGCCATGATGAGCCACGAGAACACGAGAGCAAGAAGGCCAAGAGCGCTCTTGGGACGTCAGCGGAAGATTCCGAGCACCAGACAGATATGACCCAGACCTCACGCGATGCACAAGCGGCCACTGGCACGATGACAGCGTACGATGGTCGGATGGACGCAGTCGGAGCGGGCCTTGACAACGGCGCCGCGGCGGCTGTCCTTGGCCGAGGAAACCCCCTACTTGTGCAACAATCGCCGTTGACAGGGGTTCGGCCAAATGCAATGAGTTCTGAGAACTTGAACAGCTGTACGTACGAGCTTGCGTTTTATCATCCGCATATCTTCCGAGTGTTGCCCAGCTTCCTTGCTAGTAGGTAACCGAGGGATTGCTCTGCCGTTTTTGCTGACGATTTTCGCGGGAGGTGAAGTTCCCGGGTTCTCGGATGGTTGGATAAATCAAAGTCACTTCCACGATATGCACGGCTACCATCCAAGCTTCAACTTGATAACGCCCGAGGTAACAAACGAGTTCAATCTTCTGAGCGACTTCCTAAACGGAAGTCTACTAGAAGATGGCTCCCTGTTGCAGGACGAACAGACTCTGCCCGGCACGGCTCAAGCCGACACAATTGTTTCTTCCTTCCTGAACAGCAATGGCGGGAATTCCGAAACTATTAATGGCACAGAAAACAGTATGCTTCCTCCAAGTGCAATACCCCATCAAAAAGAATCTCTGTCAGCATCACAGGGTGAGCTGGGCAGGTCAATAGCCCGACCCCCGAGCACTGTCGCCGTAGACAAGGCGCGTGAATATTACCTTCAAGCTGCAGATCCTTCCGGTAACGACACGGCAGAGGAGCGCATGCAGAGATTGCTCAAGGCCAAATATGATGCGGGACTTCTCAAACCTTTTAACTATATCAAGGGATATTCGCGTCTTTCGAATTATCTCGACAGTCATATCGCAGCAACATCCAAGCAAAAGATTCTACGACAACTTGACCGGTTCCGGCCAAAGTTCCGTGAAAAGATTCATGCTTTAACAGACATCGAGCTTGTATTTGTCGAAATGTGGTTTGAAAAGACCCTTATGGACTACGACCGAGTGTTTGCGAGCATGGCAATACCGGCTTGTTGCTGGCGAAGAACGGGCGAAATTTTTCGAGGAAACAAAGAAATGGCGGAGCTCATCAATGTACCAGTGGATGACTTGCGAGATGTGAGTGTCTTGTCATCTTCTCTTCCCAGAGCTTGGCGTATGCGACGCGTACTAACAACGGTCTCTTGAATTTGTTGAACTAGGGCAAAATTGCTCTTCATGAAATATTAACAGAAGAGTCAGTGGTCAGGTACTGGGAGGAGTTTGGCACCATCGCCTTCGACCCTGCGCACGACACTCTCCTGACCGCCTGTACGCTCAAAAACCCTGACGACAAGTCGGAATTGCCAGCAATAAAGTGTTGTTTTTCTCTGAAGATTCGAAGAGATGACCATAAAATGTAAGATTCAACTTGAGTCGATTCTCTGGTGGGGTGCTCGTGGCAAAAAGACTGACAATCCTTTAACGTGGTGCATAGTCCAAGTTTGATCGTTGGAAATTTCCTGCCACATGATCCTCCAGCCGCGGAATAGTATTTTGAAGTTGAGTTAGTCTCGACAAGCCGCACTACAAGACTCGCTTATAAATATAGTATATATTGCAAACTAAACAAAAACACCGGTGCGCCTGAGACTGCAGCATATAGATATGATATTGCCTTACGTATTAAGGCAATTGGAAATAAGCTTCTTGGCAGAAGTGTTACGTTATTCAGCAAACAGGGAATGTTCCAATATAGATGAGAACAATGATAATGATCCCCACGGATAGGCACGTAAGTCAGGAGACTGAATTGCAGCCTACCTACCAATGGGAACAAGTCGCCACGTCACGGCTTACTTTGGAATAAAGAACCTCAGAGTTAGTCTATTTGCTTGGTCCAGTGACTTGATTATAGCTTTCAGATTTGACCTCAAAGATAAAATCCATTACAACGTCTTTAATAACATTCCATCATTTCAAAATGCCAGGTGCCCAGGTAAGGTAAGGCAGTGATATGACAGTGTACGTGGCTAGGTGACTATCGGGCTTTTGGTCGCTCCTTCCCTCAAAAGGACCGTGGCACAAAGTAGCAGGCCGGCACCTGCTGTATGATATGGTTCATTCAAAGGTTTTTGTATTACGATTTTATTCGAATCGCTTTTTCAACCACCACCAGAGTTTTATTGCGCACTCGCCTCGAACAATTCGTAAACCTCGGAATCATCACATCCGGATAATCCCAGGCGCCCGTATCAACCAATTTGCCAGAAAACAGTACCACCTCACTGAAGACGCCCTGGATTTTCCTCTTTCATTCCAGTCTTCCGACACAGCGGTCGCTGTTACTGGGTCGCATCTAGGGCAAGATGTCACTTGATCCCGCAGTCCCTCCTAATGGTGAACGTGAACAAGGATCGAAACAAAAGCCAATGAAATCGAGACAGGCAATCATTAGTATGTTGCCCCGAGAGCATAGTTTGTTCTCTCAATACTCTCCTGTCTTGCAACCCAAGGTAGATAGCTGACGCATCATCAGAACTCGCGGAAGACCTCATAGAGAATTTGCTCGCAAACAGGTCTCAGGACCCATCCGCAGCCGCTTCCCTCTTGACAAGCGTCCGAAAGCATATCAAAAGCATTTCTCAACAGCAACCTCAAAAGACTTTCTACGGGGATCTTGATCTTGATCGACTGGGTACCACTCTCTAGAACAGATGTACCCATGGCTGGAGAGGATTGCTTGACAAGGACGCAAACGCCACGACACGCGGCCTATTAATATCGGCCCGAGTTTTTGCCTTTCAGCTGCTGCACCTTTCGCAATGGGAAATCAAGAGTTCAGCTACCACGCTGGCTTATTTGATGAGGCTTGCATTGAAGGCAGGAAGATTATGTATAGGTTAGTAGTTGCTGACTCGGTATACCATGGCTTAGTTGCTTTTCAATACTAACACAATCCCAAGAGGTCCATGATCTGGAGCTTGGCCGAACTGCAATGCAACACCTTGCTCAATATGACAGACAAGCAGAGAGACTTCAGCAAGAAAACCAGGATGCCAGTGATGTACAAGAGTGTGTACAGTTGCGCGCAGAATACTATGGCCTCCGGGCAGCATTGGTCAGTTGAATACGCACAAGTCTTTTATTTCTCATGCTGACATGTGAGTCTAGTGCTGGAGAGACGAGCAGTATGACGTTGCAGAACATATGTACTCAAAGATGGAGATCCTTCTACTATCTCTTGACCATCGTTCTGCGGAGAACTTGGTTGAAGTCCTTTTCGAGATTGGATGTCTTCTGATGGCTAAGCAAGACTTTGTGATGGCAGTCAAATGGCTCGGTAGGAGCAACGATATCATCACCAACCAAAGTATCGACCAGCTCACAGAAGAGGGTATCAAACTTCGGTTTGCCGTATCCCAGGCTCACATTGCCGCCCTTCTGGGTGTCGAAACTGCTGAAAGCTTTGAGATGGCCAGAAGCCTGGTCAATTACATTGAAATGGAAGTGGGTAGCCAGCCGTTTGTTCATATATTGAAGCTGGAGCTCCTGAACAAATCGCCTGCCGAGACTTTCGACTATGAAGCTTACTCGAGCATTCTGGGAGACCTCATCAGGTCCTTTAACTACGTTGAATCAACTTTCAGTGCCTTGAGGAAGCATATTGCAAAGCTTCGGGATAAAAGTCCCAGTCTTGGCATGAAGCTGTTGGACGATTTCGTCACATTTCTACACGATGCTGGATTTCAGAAGGACGAGACTGTGGACTGGTACGAAAAACTTGTGGTCTTGCGTGTCAAGATGACTACACAATGCCATGAGTCCCCCGACCTCCTTAGTATAGCCAAGAAATTCTTCGCCAGATGCGAACGTCCATTGGGCGCACGAGGTGCAGTAGCATCTCAAACGGTATGTACAGTCTCCAACTAATCTCTTAACCTCTACCTACGTGTTATCACTGATTGTGCCATTGGTCAGCTGCTCTGGAAGATGCTTGACACAAGATTTTCGATGCAAAAGTTCGATATGGCGCGAGAATGGGGTTACATTGCGTTGCTGCCCGTCTTCCAAGAAGCAGGACCTAACAATCGCGCAAAAATTGAAAGGTGCCCATTCCGTCAATCTAACAAAAAGAGTTGCATTCTTTTGCTGATAACCAGAAAAGGAAACTCCTCCTTTGCAACATATCCCTGAATGAGCCGGAGGCAGCCATGTCTATCTATCACTCAATGTCTGAGCACAGCCAGACGGATAAGAAAACAAGCTACGTCATGTTCAAGGTTGCGATTCGCAACTTGGACCTTGAGCTAGCCGCACAGTGCCTGGGGATTATGAGCAGCGCCAACGACTCCGAGGACTTGATTTATGCTTGTGTACTTGATGCACAAAAGTCAGGAGACAATGCTTTTGTTATCGAAGCCTTGAGAAAGCTGGTTCAAGTGCGCAAGATTCGACCAAATGGACCTGTTCACTTACCTGCACTTATCAGATGCACTATCAGGTTCTTGCAGAATCTGATGGGCAACAATGGGTCATCTGTTGATAAAATCAAAGCTACGGTTGTCCATATTGTAACAATGTTCGAGGAAGGTGAGCATTTTTCACTCCCTGCTGGTATTCGAGAGGAGACTAATTATGCATAGCGGCAAGAGCCATCGAACGCAAAGAAAAGGGTGCAGATGGCACGATGCTTTTTGGCCTTCGAGAGCTGGAGTGGTTTTGTCAGAATGCTTACAACATTTCAGTGAAGAACGCACAAACTTGGGATCCTAGATGTTTGGTTCGAACATTGGATGTGTGCATTAGCATCATGGGCCACTTCCCCGAAGACGCGGTGTCTCCTGTGGTTGACGACCTACCCCTCCGGAGGCTCTTTTGCCACTTCATCAATGCTTCAGCTTTGACAGCACTTGCACGGTCTCAAAACGACGTTGAAAGGCAACTTCTGGACTATCAAGCCGTCCGCAAAAATGTGGCAGGATTTGAAGAGGCATTGAGAGCATGTCGCGAAAGACTTGAATTGCCCGAAACGCAGTACAAACAGCTGTTAAAAAAGCTACAGATCATCATAGTCTTCGACTTTGAATCTGCGTTACATCTGAGGCAGACATCAGAACTTGGCGAGATCATACGCCGCGCCTCTATTTGCAGGAATGGTGAGACCTTCAAAGCTATGGCTGACAGTTTGCTGAGGCTACATACTGCCTCAAATATTGCACCGAGGGGTGAGTAGTCCGATGTCAACGCGACCCCCAAATAACTGAACGTTCCTGGAATAGCCAGAAAGGCTTACGATCAGTCACTGCGCAGACTTTTACTCCGCGTTGAATCTTCTAGTGGACGAACTTTCTGAGCTGCCAGATTGCGACAACATCAAGCTCGCTAGGTACTCTCGATGCGTCTTTCAAGTACTAATGGGTATCGACACGAAACTTGCCCTAGAAGAACTCCGGTCTATCTGTGAAATGGCCAAAAGGGCATTTGAAGTAAGCAGTTCTGAGAAAAGAGCTGCATGGTCTATTTACGCCATGACGATTGAGTACTGATAGTAGGGTTGATAGACGACAGGTTCTCACTGGCCCCGCGAGGAGCTCGAATGGATCGCCGTCATGGCTTTCAATCATGGCATTGAGGCTTCAGGCCTAAATGATGAAGATGGAACACAACCCTGGGTAGAGATTGCAATGAGCCTGGCACATTACAACGGCGACGGTGGCGCGCTGGAGACATCGATGTATGAAAGTTATACTTCGTTTCGCCTGAACCGACAACCAGGTAAAGGCTGAGCTCCTGCAGACAAGAGAAAGGGCATGCCAATGATGTCAGCTTATGGAAATGCCAACGGCATAATCTTGAAGTCAAGCTTTATGCAGTGCCACATATTTGCTAATCAAAGTCAATTTGGGAGTATATATTGCCATTACAATGCTGTTTGTTTCTGTATTTCTTCATGCAACTTTTATCAAAATTGAAGTCATTTTCTATAAAAATGCCTTGCATGAACTGCCATGACCATTAAATCTATATGGCAATGAAGAAGTTTTTCTCTCCTTCTTTCGGAGTTACTCTGGACCGCTCCATGATAGGATCGACGCAAGCAAGGCGGATGCGCTCCGGTGTCGCCGGGCTCTCGAGCTTGAGCAACCCATCATCCTTGTCATCGCTTCCCACTGTCGCTTCCACGCCATACTGAGCCCTCGCAGCCTTGAGAGCGTCGCGAATAGCAAAGAAGACGGAGCTTCCCATGAAGAGCGGGGGCTCGCCGACGCCACGGCTCCGCTGGATAGTGCGAAGCTCCTTCCACTCGACATCCTTGAGCAGGCTGACGTTGAAGACCTGCGGTATGTCGCGGAAGCCGGGGATCTTGTAGGTGCCCGGCCCGCGGGTGAACAGCATCCCCTTCTGGGGTCCGCTGCGCAGCCAGAGGGACTCCTCCATCGTAAACAGCCCCAGGCCCTGCACAAAGGCACCCTGGATCTGGCCGTAGTCGATGGCTGGGTTGATGCTGCGGCCGACGTCCATCTTGACGTCGGCACGCAGGCAGGTCCAGGTGCCCGTCAGCGTGTCGATCTCGACCTCGGCGGCCGCGACACCCTGGGTGAAGTAAAAGAACATCTTGCCCTTGTTCTCACCCCAAGTGTATCCGATCTCAGGGGTCTTGTAGAAGCCCTGGGCAGACAGGTTGACGCGGTCAAAGTAGGCAGCTTCGGCGAGCTTAGCCATGGTCGCGTCCTTGCCGAGCTTCTCGCGATAAGGCTCCAGGCGCTTGTTTAGCTGCTCGCACGCGTTGAAGATGGCATAGCCGTTGAGGTCCGAGCTGGCTGAGGCCGCCGTGGCCGAGGCGTTGGCGACGGTGTTGGTTGAGGTCTCGGAGATGTGGACGCTGTCCAGGGGCACGTCGAGCGCTTGGGCAGCGATCATGGCCATTTTGGTGTGAAGGCCCTGGCCCATCTCCGTGCCGCCGTGTGCGACTAGAACCGAGCCGTCGTGGTAGATGTGTACCAGAGCACCGGCCTGGTTGAACCACAGGGCAGTGAAAGAGATGCCGAACTTGGTCGGGATGAGGGCTAGACCTCGCTTGCGCCACTTGTGTTCGGCATTAAAACGAGCCACAGCCTCGCGGCGCTCCGCATACTTGGTTTCTTCCTGCACCTGCTTGTACATCAAAGGTACAAACCAGTCGCCGTCGAGCGTCTGGTTGAAGTGTGTCGACTCGCCGTGTTTGTACATGTTGATCTCCCGCAGCTTCTCGACAGGCATTCCCAGTCTATCTGCGACTTCAGACATGTAGGTCTCGGCAATGAACATGCCTTGCGGGCCACCGAAGCCCCGGAAAGCCGTGTTAGACATGGTATTTGTCCTACAGATTCGGCCACGCACATGGACGTTGGGCACGCGGTAACATCCATCACTGTGAGTCATGGAGCGCTCGCAGACAGCAGCGCTCAAGTCCCAAGACCAGCCGCCGTTGTTGAAAATGTCAATATCCAACGCCTGTATCTGGCCATCTTTGTTCACGCCAACCTTCCACCTTCCCAAGAAAGGATGGCGCTGACCCGAGGTGACCATGTCCTCCTCTCGAGTGAGCATGCACCGGACTGGCCGGCGCGTCTTGTGGGCTGCAAGGGCGATGATGGAGCTGAGCTGCACCGCCCGTGTTTCTTTACCACCAAAGCCGCCGCCGAGCCGCTTCACCCGCACAAGTATCTTGTTGATCTTGACATCGCATACGCGAGCAGCATACAATTGCCTGTAGGAAATTTATTTTTTTAGGGACAGGTTAGCAAAACTGTATTGCCACGGGGCTCACAAAGGCCGGTATTCACGGTATCATTTCTTTTTAAAGGAAAGACTTACGTCTCGTTGGGATTTTGTGTGCTGGAGTATATCTCCATCTCGCCATCTTCGGGTTTTGGCACTGCCAGAGTAGCATTCGTCTCGAGGTAAAAGTGCTCTTGTCCACCGAGCCGGGCGATGCCGGTAAAGACGTGGTCACACTTGTCGAAAGCGCCCTCTGGATCTCCCTTTTTGATCTCCCGGAAATAATTGAAGAAGCTTTCCTTTTCAATTGCTTCCTCGATGGAAAATATCGCCGGTAGTTCCTCATACTCAACCTTGACGGCTCTGGCCCCCTCGGCAGCTTTGAGTGCCGACTTTGCAAGTATCATGGCGATAGGCTGCCCTGTAGTAAACACCTCGTCCTCGGCAAAGAAGACCTCCTCAAAGTGCGGCGCGCCCCAACGGTTGAGGTCCTGCCGTGGGAGGTCGTGCCTGTCCACATAGTCAACAACACCTGGGATCTCCAGTGCGACTGAGTAATCGATGGATTTGATCTTGGCATGTGCTTTTGTGGAAAGGACTAGGCATCCGTGAAGCTCATTTGCCAAGGGTGGTATGTCGTCTGTGTATTGTGCTTCGCCAGTTGTCTGCTTGAGGGCTGCGAGATGAGGATTACCCTTGCCCAAGATCTCCTGCTCATATGCGGCAGTTGTGTCTCGATCCACTGTACCGTTCGAGATGTCACGCTCCAGTTCCAGCTCGGCGTCCTTGTCGACATGGCTGGCCAGGGGCGCGGAGTCGCAATCCGCTCCAATATTCCCCATGACATCGTGGTAAAACCGATAGAAGAAACTGAGCGCGAGAGACTTGCGGTATGAAGCCATGCCGCCCGGTACTCCAAAAGGAAGATTGAAATCCTTCTCCAGAGCGTTCATGGCACCTTCGAGTGTGTCTAGCTCCGCAAACTTTTTGCCGGTCATGAATTCCGATGTCTCTTTGGCGGCTAGAGTAGTGGCTGCCATGCCGCCAAAGACAAGGTTGCACTTCTCAACTACCCCGTCGGCGTTCAAACTGACGCTGAGGGCGCCAGTGACGATCGAGATGTCGTCGTCTTTCCGTTTGGCCTGCTTGTATGATCGGAAGAAATCCCCCTTTTCTCGAGTTATCGGAATTCGGATCGAGGCGATAATTGCATCTTTCGGTAGTGCTGTCATGCGGTATCCCTTGAAAAAGCTCGCCATGGGTATCTCTATCGGCTTCTCCTCTCTGAGAGACCTGGCCAGTAATGTGGAGTCTGAGGCAACGAATATGGGGTTTAGATCTGAGATAGGGGATGCGGTTGCAAGGTTACCAGCAGGTGTGCCGACGTTTCTGATCTGCCTCCCAGCAAAGTACTTGAGCTGTTTGTGGATTGCAGCAAAGACTTGGGAGCGAGCCTCGCCAAAGTGCTCTATTGCCTTCTGACAGATGCCCTCCAGATCCGTGAGTGTTACGTTTCCCCCAATCTCGAGATGGTCATCCTTCAACTCATATTGTCTAAGCTCGGGTATATCACCAACAAAGACCGAGACGGGGTAGCTCAAAGCCTTGAACTTGACTTCAATCTGGGTCTCGGTGCTTCCGCCGATGATCTTTGCGTCCGCGTGTACACTCTTGATCTCTAGCAGCTGCTGCAAGGTTACAGGCCGATACCAGCGCTTGCGCTTGTTGCCAAACGTGAGGGGTTTGAACTCGTGTTTCTTCAGGGCGGGAGGGAAGATGAGTTCCGTTTCCGGGTCATATTTGATTAGTTTTGGCTGCGGAAACCTCTTCCCCGACTCATCGGATTCGCTCGATTTGTCGGCTTTACAGCATCCACCGGCTGCGCCTCCGCTGCCATTTTCCATGCAACAGCCGCCGCCGCCATTCGCAGTGGATTTGCCACAGCCTACACTTGCGTCTTTCTTGACGCTGAAAGCCTGGGCGGCGTCGAGGATGGGCCTGTAACCTGTGCAGCGGCACAAGTTACCGTCAAATGCCTCCTCAACTTCGTGTTCGGAAGGTGCAGCGTTATTTCGCAACAGAGCATAAAGGCCTTCAGGGGCAGGATGGTCAATGAGTCTGAACATGATAAGTTTTGGACTGATATGGGGTTAGGATTACATACTCATGGCGATTCCAGGTGTGCAGAAACCGCATTCTAGATGCACCAGCCAGAATAATTAGCAAGACTGGCTTATATGCAATTCACTATGCTGTTTGTATCTCTCGCAGACTCTCAGGATGAGCGAGAGAGGGAGGGGGAAAAAAGAGAAAAACAAAAAAAAACACACGGCTCCCATTTCCTTCAGCAATCAACCTCTGAGCCGGATGTGGCCTTTT
Organism: Pyricularia sp. CD86; assembly: GCA_031306095.1. Taxonomy (NCBI): domain Eukaryota; kingdom Fungi; phylum Ascomycota; class Sordariomycetes; order Magnaporthales; family Pyriculariaceae; genus Pyricularia; species Pyricularia sp. CD86. The sequence continues at coordinate 53,740 of JAVHJQ010006443.1, read as the reverse complement.
TGCGTTGCCGATCCCCTCAATGGTAATGACATGTTTGCCATCGACACTGGCCAAAGGTGCCAAACAAGCGTTGACGCTGGCGTGGTAAATTTGTTTGGTTGTTGGATTCCAGCCGGCAATAACAACGGTGCAGGCGCCACAACCTCCTTCTCCACAGCCCCTGGAGCGCAAATGAGTCTCTCTTTTTCAGTAAAGTTTCGAGGCAATAACCGAAAAGGACGACTGCGCACTTACAGTTTCGTTCCAGTCAAGCCGATACCTCTCAGATATTCCAAAAGCGTCACTTCAGGGTCGATTTCATCGAGAACCACCCTTGATCCATTGAGGAAAAATGAGATGGTGTCTTCATAATTAGTCGTCAATGAATTGAGCGAGGCCAAGGGGTCCCGCTCGGGAGAAACGGCAATTGGGGCCATTGTGTGGAAGGACGAGGCTGCAGGCTGAATCAGAAGGTGGGATTGGAGTTTAAACACCTAGGCGGGCAACCAAAACTGAGGTCTCAATTCAATCCAAGTTGATTTGGCTATTTATTTTTTTGGGATGAATATCGTATTTATCTCGGCTCCGATGAGGGGTGGAATGCGGAAACGAGAACATGCGGAAAGTGCGGAAAGAATAAGTAGGTAAGGTACGGTAGGTGAAGTACCTAGGTAAGGTAGAGAACAGACAGCAGAAGGCAACAAAGGAAGGGGAAAAAATCCATTTGATAGTTCGAACGCTTTACGTCGTCTGCGTTTGTAAGACAGCTTCAAATTTGTTGCCAACCTAAGATAACAACAGCACATGACCTACCCCACCATGACTTTACTCAATCAATAGCCGCCACCCGATAGCGATACAGTACTTCGTAGGTTGTGGTGTGTGTTGTGCTAAGGGAGGGAAACGCTAGGAGGCTAATGCCTGTGTCTGGACATGAAACCCAATTGCATTTGTGGGCGGGGCGGAGCAAACAAACATTGACCAACAGATAGGTAGATACCATCATAGATTACAGTAAAGTAACCAATCCCTCAAACAAAAGTCGCCGTACCTGGATAGGTATGGATATGTGGTGTTTGGTATCACCTCAGGTACGCATTGCCCAGTGTACGTGGTACGACGGATGGTGGGGTCGATCTTTCCGGGGCTAGGTTTCCCCGCCTCTGCTGACAGTGCAACCTATGTACACCAAAGGTAGGTAGGCAAGGTAGGTTCCACTAGCTGTCGAACTCTCCACACTCACTTGATCCCATCATCAATCATTTCGTTCATCTGGTCCCCCGGTTCAGACCACAAAAGGATTTACAGGGACGCAATGCTCAGATCCCCCGCCTCTCTCTCCTCGTAGTCATTTCCCACCATTCACCTTGTTTTTTTTTTAACAGATTAAAGCTGAACTCCACACTTGACTGAAACCTCCGAACAGGCCTTTGTTCAAACTCTCCACAACTGCCGAGGAGAGCCATGCCTAATATGATCCGTTATTTGAGGGGTTGAGGCCGAAAGAACGAGAAGAACCAAAGCAATAAATAATAAATAAATGCCTTATGTACATAGCCACATTGCATACCGCCTCAACGAGTCGAGTCAGTCATTTCGGGTGTCTCATGATGTTTTTGCCGTGATTGTGATTTACTGTGGGTAATATCTTTAACTTTGACCCAGGTTTTGTCTTTTTTTCTGCTTTTCATCGCAAGGAGTCCGGGCAGTAACCATTCAAGGGCTACATCAATACACTTTTTCTTTCTTTCTTTTTCTTTGTGTTTTTCCAAGTCGTCAGAGATCTCAACTACCAAAAGCCCTGCAAGTGAACTGGTATAACTTGTCTTGAAAATGGCTACCAACGGCAGTAGCCACACCGAGGGTGTCACCACACATGAATTCTTCAACATTATCAACGGCCAGCGGCGAGGGGCTGGTTCAGGCGGCGTGGACCGCGTCATCGACCCTCGCACCGAGGAACCCTTGTGGGAGATCCCAGTAGGATCGGCAGAGGACCTCGATGATGCTGTCGCCGCTGCCCGCGCGGCGCTTCCAGGCTGGGCCGCGACCAAGGCTGAGGAGAGACAGCAGCTGCTGGCCAAGATGGCAGAGGTCCTCGGTGCGAACATGGAATTTCTTGTTGGCGTCGTAATGAAGGAGACGGGGAAGTCGGTAGGTTAAATTCTCTCTTTTGTTCTATGTTTATAAACAAAAGAAGAAGAAGAAGAAAAAAAAGCAAGGCCAAAGGTTAACACAGTTTCATCTTCATAGCAACTCATGGCGACTATTGAGATAGGGAACTCGATAGATCAGTGCAAATATTTTGCCAACAACACGTTGCATGACAAGGTCCAATTTGAGGACGACACCATAAAGATCATAGAAACGCATGCTCCGGTGGGCGTTGTCGGAGCCATATCTCCCTGGAATTTCCCTGTGAGTGATATTTGATTCCACGCCACAGGCCAAATATCACCATATGCTGACCCACGGCCCCCCCTAACAGCTGATCCTCAGCAGCATGAAGGTGGTATCGGCTCTCGTCATGGGTAACACGGTCATCATGAAGCCCTCCCCCTTCGCCCCATACTGCGTCCTCAAGTTCGCCGAGCTATGCCAAAGCTTTCTCCCACCTGGCGTGCTCCAGGCCCTGAACGGCGGCGGGGAGCTCGGCGGTCTCATGACGCTGCACGACGGCATCGACAAGATCAGCTTCACGGGCTCCATCCCCACGGGCAAGAAGGTCATGGCCAACTGCGCCAAAACTTTGAAGCGCGTCACCTTGGAGCTCGGTGGCAACGACGCCGCCCTCGTGTGCGCCGACGTCGACCTCGACAAGGTTGTGGCCCAGACGTGCGCGGGGAGCTTCCTCAACGCCGGCCAGTTCTGCGCCGCCACCAAAAGGATTTACGTCCACGACGACATCTACGACGCTTTTGTCGACAAGTTCGTCGCCGAAACCAAGGCAAACTACGAGACCGCCTTTGCCGGCGACGGCGTCTCGGTACCGACAATCTTTGGGCCCGTCTCCAACAAGATGCAGTTCGACGTCGTCAAGAAGTTCCTTGACGACGCTGCGAGGCCAGAGACCGGCGGCAAGATACTCACCGGTGGTAAGCTGCACGACAAGGGCTACTGGATCCAGCCCACCGTTGTGGTGGGCCCGAGGGAGGACTCCATGATCGTCAAGGACGAGCAGTTTGGGCCGGTGATACCAATTCTGAAGTGGTCCGACGAGCAGGACGTCATCAAGCGCGCCAATCTTTCCAACTCGGGTCTCGGAGCCACAGTCTACTCAAAAGATCTTATACGGGCGGAGCGCATCGCTCGGCAGCTCGAGTCAGGGTCTGTATGGATAAACGTGAGTCGCTCCCCTTTCGCGCTTATTTTTTTTTTCTTGGTTGTGATATTAGCTCATTCACATGAATCCTATACTAATGAGGGCCTATTCCGTGTTATAGATGCCTGAAAAGCCCCATCCTGGGGCTTGGTTTGGTGGATGGAAAGACAGCGGGTTTGGTGGAGATATGGGAATCCTGGGTCTATACTCTTACTGTCATATCAAGAGCATTCATTTCGCCAAATGATTTGAAGTGGTTCGTGACGTTCAAATATCTCAGGCGGGCCTAGATAACAGGATAAAATAAAGCCTGGATGCCTATTAAACATAGATTCTACTTCTCATATGACTACCTGTCTACCTGCCTACCTGCCTATTTGCATGCTTGCCGTGTGTTCAAATCTACCCATTTTTCACGGCTAATAAAGTACTTGATGCGGACGCGGACTTTGTATGGTAACTACGACTGCGAACTACTGAAAGTGACTGCTCAATAAGAATTCCCAAATCCTTCGTCGAGGTTTACGTTGCAATAATAAATGCTTCTTGGGCATCAAGTTATACAGTTGCTGGAAGGTAGGCAGGTAAGTATGACTCAGGAGTGATTGTTGACTATTGGAATTGGCTGTTTGATAAAACGTCCTTTTTTATTGATCTGGCCTGTGCTATTGCTTGATAAACTTCTTCAGACCACGAAGTCTCTCCTTAGCCAGCTCCAACACATCATCAGGCTTGCACACAGCAAAGCGCAGGTAATCTTCGACGATATGGGCATTGGCGTCGGTGAAGAACTCCGTCGGCGGAATTGCAGCGACTCCAAGCTCCTGAATGAGGAACCAAGCCAGTTTGAAGTCTCGTGGCCGGCTTGCCACACGGGGCGGAAACGGGTAGTCCTGGGGTATCTGAACAGTGCTCAGGTTGACCATGACAAAGTAGCCACCCTCGGGTTCCGAGAATGGGATCCCCAGCTCGTGCCAGACTTGATTGAAGAGATCCATACGCCTCTTCATGTCGTGGACGCATTCGTCCCAGAAGCCTTCCTTTTCAGCCTGTTCAAAGCCTGGACGAAAACACGTATGGGGTTAGATCGTTGCGACACTGTGATGCAAAAGGAACAGAATCGAAAGACTTACCGACAGCGCAAGCCTCCTGTAGAGGTGAGACTGATGAATAGCATATGCGGGTGTGAGCAGCCGAGACATGCTGTATGAGCTCCGCGGGTCCCATCAACCAACCTGTGCACCAGAAACTCTATGATCAGTAACTAGTTTTCTTATGTTTACCATGCAAGAAAGGCAATACGGGGCTCGTTTCAGAAAATATATAGCTTACCAACACGCCAGCCTGTGGCGTAAAAGTTCTTTCCAGCAGATCCCACAGTCAAGGTGATGCGTTCCACATCGGGCGATAGGGTGGCGATGCGGGTGAAGGGGGTATAGAAAAGTCGGTCGTAGACTTCATCAGAGAGAATGATGATGTCGTTTTTGAGGCACAAGTCAGCAATCTTCTGCAGCTCCTCCTTTGTGAAGACTTTGCCGACCGGGTTGTGGGGGGTGTTCAACACCATCATCTTGGTCTTGGGGGTGATGGCCCTCTCCAGCTCATCAAAGTCGATGCTCCACGCGCCTGCGGAGAGAGTCTTTATGGCGCCTTCTGCGGGAGGATGCAAGGGGACATATACAATCTTCCCGCCAGGCATCTCGATGTTGCTGATGTACCTATGATACGATAAGCCCATGTCAGCAGGGCCATTTCATATCCCCGACTATTCAGGGATTCAGGCACATACTGGTCAAAGAAGGGCTCAAATATAATGACCTCATCACCAGGCTCGATGAAAGCCATGAAGGCACTCAGCATCCCTATCGTGAAACTTGTCAGCCAGTGGCCCTTCTCTGTCATGCACCAGCTCCAGAAGCACAGCATGACCGGGGCCAGGAGGTATCAAATCCAACCTTCGTTGGCGCCTGTAGTTATGGTGACCTCCGTGTCCGGGTTTAGCTGCCTTCCCCAGAATGGGGCGTAGGCGTCGGCAATTGCCTTCTTCAGACGGGGCCGTCCCTTCGTAGGGCTGTATTGGTTGCAATCCACCTTATCCAGAGCCTGTTTGGCGGCATTGAGGATAAAATCAGGGGGGTTGTAGCCAAAGAAGCCCTGGCCCATGTTTACGATGGGCTGTTTGGGCGAGGCTGTGGCGGCCTCATTGATGATGCTCCTGGAGGCGGTTAGGTCAGGTTGTGTTAGTCAAGTCGGGATCCGGAGCCAGTGCACCCCGTGAAGGGCCTTGGCAGGTGCGCTTGTCTGTCTGCAATGGCCAGTTACAAGTGGTGCGTGCAACAAGAAGGAAATTGAAATAAATAAATTAATTAACAAAAAAACAGGAACAGCAAATACTCTTGACGACTGCGGTAAACGTCTTTCACAGACAAGGAGCCACACCCGATCATTTACTCACCAAACATCCTGCCGCCGACCAGCTACCCTGGCCGCGGGCTGGAACTTGCCGCTGCCTGTCGACATGCTTGTGTGGAACGCTTGGCGGCCCTTTGTGATGCTGCTGGATGCGAACCTTTTACCAGTAACGAGCAATGACGGCAGACTCGGCGACATGAAAGTTCCAGTTGCTCCGTTTTCTGCTCTTGTTTTGTTCAACTGTTCAGTTGCGATTGAAGATGTTAAAGCAGATGAAACTCGTAACCTTTGCTCCTACTCAGTCGCAGCTCCGAAGATTCACGTTTCCCCATTTCGAAAGGGGCCGGGATCGGGGATGATGTCAGCCCCACGAGGTCTTGCGTGCGCTTAGGTCCCGCTCAGCGCCCATAGTTTACCCCACTTGGTAGGTAGGTAGGTACCTCTCTGGAGAACAGGTGAATCGGTGAAGTGGTGTTATTTCAGTGGAGTAGAAGAAGAGAAGGAAGACCTGATAGCCTCATAAACCCATGTTTTTGTATCTAACGGGCTAGGTTAACAGTCGGTCACATCGCCTATTCATTGAAGATTTTTCTGCATCCAATAACAATATCGAAAATATAACTGTATCTTACCTTACCCAGGTAACTACCTAGCTGGCTGGAAGCTAACCTCCAAATGTGCCGATTGTGTCCAAGAGTGAGTTGTATAATTCCTGGTAGTGTAACTAGCATTGCTACACATCTTCATATATTATGGACGCAATCGACTGCTAGCAGAGGCTTTTTTTTTTTTGGACGAACCGCTGTGCCATATAGTTTAGACCGCTCCTCAAAGAACTGATATGGTCCAAAACAGCATACCAGTTCCAGGCTCGCACTACGGAGAAGCAGCGCAGCAAATTAAATGATCACAAGCTGGCAAAAGATATGGTTGCCTCAAGTCTGGAGACCTAGGAGTAAAGAAGAGTAGCCTGCCTAGTGAGGGACGTAACCGGGAGCACATTGAGTAGGCCAGCCTCAAGATTAGTGTCCGTCCTCAAGAAACAGCGCATAATACGCCTGTTAAATTCCAATGACAATATCCGGCACGTGATTGCAAGTAACCAATTTTTTGCAGATTTCGGAATGAGATTTGGACAAACCTTGAACACGGTATTATTAACTTAGCTTATGTAGTTGCCTTAGGTAAGGTACCTAATTAGAAGATTTGTAGAAATGAACTGGTGAATTCATTTAAGTAAGGTAGGTTGGCGGCCATGTTTGGCAAACTCTCAACCGTAGCTATCATAGCTAAGTACCTAAGGTACCTACAGAAATTATCCTTGTTATGAACGGGTTCATCGTTTAGAGTTGAAAGCACGAGCCACATTTGCTCAAACGTTTCAACGATAACATGATAAGCTACCTGGACGCGGCACTAACCGCTTGCGGCAAGGCGAAAAAAGCCGACTTACCAAACCCCATTTCCGTCAGTCGCGATTGTTCGCGAACTGCTAAAACGACCTCCTGCGTCACAACTACCATCACCACACGCGAGGTTGGAGGATTGTTGTGTCCTCTCCATACTCACCAAACAAAAAAGAAGCAATCATATTCAGTCTAGTGTCCTTCTCGCATATGTTCCCTTCACTTTGACGATACGAGTCGACTTTGCGAAATCCATTGTTGCTTCTTGCCTAATCGCGGTTGCGGCTCTCGGCGTCGTTTGTCCTAAACTTTAGAAAGCTGCAGTACGACCGCAATTGAAGAGCAACTCTACTCTGCAGTGGTAAGCTGTCAACTAATCTGTACTCATTCTGCAGAAGGTGTACGATTTTCCAAGGTACGATAACATCGCCCCCTAGTATTGACGTAAAAGGGCGACGGTAGACTGATCGCGACGTTCTCATATGGTCCCCTAGGTCTCTCCCTGTCTCTCCCTTTCCCGGAGCCCAGCGACGACCTTTGTCGGCGAAACAATTAGCTCACCATGGCGAGCGAAGTTGGTGATGCACAACAACAACCCGGTTGGGATCATGATAGCACAGAAGATGGGCCGGATGGGCTCCAGTCCACCGAACAGCATAGCGACAGCAATGTTCAAAATCAACAGCTTCAAGCTACCTCTGTTGCACACGGTGACTCCGAAGATGCTGCAGAATATGATCCAGACTCTGTACCCCTTGCCATCACAAGCCCCAAGGCTAAACCACTGAAGCCATCCCCCCAACCTGCTGCCGCCAAGAAGCGAAAGACTGCTGGAGGCTTCCTAGTGGGAGACTCTGATGACTCCGAGGATGAGAATCCTCCAGCTGCTGCCGCCCAAATGCCTGATCTCAAACCCAAGCCCGAATCATCTCCCGTCCCTCAAAATCTTAATGGTGGTGCGCAGGTGCCAGAGTCTAGCTCAGGGCCGGGTGCCCAGTCTCATGGTTCAAATCAGAGTCATCCCAGTGTCGTGCCTCCTGTGTTGTCCCATGATCCTATCGCGTTGCTAGAACTTCGTGTCAAGGAAGATCCAAGAGGCGCTATGGACTCTTGGCTGTCCCTGATTGCCGCGTATCGGCAACGAAACAACATTGAGCAGTGTCGCGATGTATTCGAACGCTTCTTAGCAGTCTTCCCTCATGCAGTAAGCAGTCATTTTGCAAACCACCTGTCACCAATCATGCACTAACAAAGTCGTTATAGGCCGAAATTTGGGTTCAGTATGCGGATATGGAGCTCGGTCAAGGGAATTTCGTGGAGGCAGAGGCTATCTTTGGCAAGTCGTTGATGTCGGTTCCAAATGTCCAGCTGTGGACTGTTTATCTTGACTATATACGCCGGAGAAACGACTTGAACGATTCTAGTGGCCGAGCGCGACAGGTCGTCACCCAGGCCTATGACTTCGTTATCGACAACGTCGGCCTTGACAAGGATGCCAGCAAGATATGGAGCGACTATATCCAGTTCATTCGTCTCGCCCCGGGCGTCGTTGGTGGCTCAGCCTGGCAAGACCAGCAGAAGATGGACCAGCTTCGAAAAGCTTACCAAAGGGCCGTCTGCATACCCCTCTCAAATGTCAACACATTATGGCGAGAATACGACCAGTTCGAAAAGGGCTTGAATCCCACCACTGGCCGCAAGTATCTCAACGAACGTTCGCCGGCGTATATGACTGCCAAGAGTGCCAACACCGCTCTTGAGAACATCACGAGAAACCTGGTCCGAACAACTCTGCCTAGACTTCCCCCGGCCCCAGGGTTCGAGGGGGATGTCGAGTTTGCGGAACAGGTTGACCTTTGGAAACGCTGGGTCAAGTGGGAGAAAGAAGACCCTCTGGATCTGGCAACCGAAGACCCAGAACTGTTGAAAAAGCGTATCCTGTACGCATACAAACAAGCCATCATGGCTCTTCGATTTTGGCCTGAAATCTGGGTCGATGCTGCGGAGTGGTGCTTTGATAACAGTATTTTGGTTAACGGCAAGGACGCTGGCTTGGAGTTCCTTACGGAAGGCATCGAGGCGAATCCAGAGAGCGTGCTCTTGGCCTTGAAACATGCTGATCGCATAGAGACCACTTTTCCCGTTGGTGAGGGTGATGAGGCCAAGATAGAAAGGGGAAACGCCGTTAAGGCCCCTTATAACAAGCTTCTTGACACTCTATATGGACAGATAAAGACTCTCAAGGAGAAGGAGAAAGCGGAAATTGTCAGGCTTCGTGAGAGTGCGCCTTCTGTACCTGAGCAAGAGATCGAAGAGGGTGAAGATTGTGCCAATCCAATGCCAAGCGAACTCGAGGAGAAGATATCGGCCCTCGAAAAAGGATTCGGCGCCCAGACAGACTTGCTCGCTAGGACCGTGTCGTTCGTCTGGATCGCGCTGGCCCGAGCCATGCGCCGCATTCAAGGCAAAGGTCAACCTGGTTCACCAATGGGAGGAATGCGACAAGTCTTTTCTGAGGCTCGAAAGCGCGGTCGTTTGACGAGTGATGTCTATGTCGCGATTGCCCAGCTTGAGTGGACTGTTTATAAAGACCCATCTGGAGGGAAGATATTTGACCGCGGCTCCAAACTTTTCCCGGAGGATGAAATGTTTATGTTGGAGTACCTGAAATATCTTCACTCCCGAGAGGATACAACCAGTAGGTTGCCATTTGTGCCTGTCGACCGCATCTCATCTCCATAATATCGGGGTTGTCTCTTACGTATCTTTTACTAACATTTTGCGTCGCAGATGCCCGGGTTGTTTTCGAGACATGTGTCAACAAGCTCACTCAAAACCCAGCCACTGTCCACAAGGCAAAACCCCTCTACTCATACTTCCACAAGTACGAGTCCAAGTTCGGCGAGCTTTCACAGACGGCAAAGCTGGAAAAACGGATGGCTGAGCTGTTCCCCGAGGATCCCTCTTTGTCCCACTTTAGTGCGCGCTTTATGTCGGACCGATTCGATCCAATCGCCGCCAGGATAATTGTATCTCCAGCTGCCCAGCTTCGCCCCAAAATGGTTATGCCTTCAATCGAGACCACCGCGCGGGCGGGTAGCCCTATGGTTCGTCCGCTGAACAGTCCCAAGGCGGGCTTCCTACAGGCGGTCAACTCACCGAAGCGCCCTCTGCCTGCGGATGATTTCGAAGACCTCAACCCACCCAAGAAGATACAGCGCAACGACCAGCGAGAGTTCCAACGAGCAGAATCGCCACTCAAAGGCGCCGCCGGTCGTCGGCTCGAAAACCAACGCAGGATCCATGGCCAAGGTCCCGCATCGTACAACACAGCGCCTGCCCCAGCTATCCCTCGCGAAATCAACTTTCTTTTAAGTCAGCTTCCAGGGGCGGAAGTGTACAACTCAACTCGCTTAAGTGCGCCGCGAGTAGTTGACATGCTTCGCGAAACTCATGTCCCTGACTATCAAAGCTGGAAATCGCGGCAAGACAAGGGGCTTCGGCAAAGTGGTGTTCAGCTGCCCTCGGACTTTTCCAACCCAGGATACGGTCGAGACTCGCCCGGCCTAAGGACTGGGAGCCCCTTTGGCGGCGATAGACGAGTTGCCTCTGCCTCTAGTACGTACCAACGTCCGGCCTCCAGGGACTCCTATGAACCACCGCCTCCCTCAGGATATCAGCCACCTTCAGCGTCTTTGCAGTATCCCCCTGCAACACCATCATATGACAACCAACCCGCACATGGAGCCTGGCCTCCCCCGCCGCATCAGCTTCCCTACGGAGCACCACCGCCAGCACAAAACTATGCACAGCCTCCGCCTCAACTCTATCAGAGTTCCACAGGACAGCAACAAGCTCAACCACCATATGGCACCTACAGATACTAGAATAGGAGTATTGCGTGACCGAAAATTTAGATAGTGGCAGTTGCGCTGAGAAATTTAGAATGAAATTCATTTTCACCAGCGTTGTCTTTTGCATTGTCCCTATTTCGATGTTGGCATGGTGAATGGCGACGCTCTCCCGCCTAGTAAACTTTGAGGTTGTGGACAACCTTGTGGGATGTGGTTTAAGGTATCTCGTGTATGTAGATGGAGGCGGCAGACTAGTGCGACGGTTGATCACTTATAGGAGCGAACCTGAGCGGTTCAAGGACTCATATTTGGCTGGCGTTGAAGTGACATACGCTTGGCTGCATTTTGGGTTTGTTTAATTATTCACTTTTATTTCTCGCCTGCGACTACAAGGACAAAATACGGCAATAAAAAGAAAATAAGAAATTAGAAAAGGGTCACAGACCAGCTTCAGGCAGCCAGTCAGTCTATTTGCCAAGATGTGTGATATTCTGCCGCGGTCCGACGACAAATAACCATTAGACAGCGTGGTTCTTCTCCGTGTGCTTCAACCGGAATATCATGTGTCGTAATGAGTACAACTCTTGAGAGCGAAGGATACCCAGTGTTTTTCAGCTGTGCTATAATTTGTCGATCTCGAGGGTTAGGGTTAACCCCTGAATATACACTTTCACCGGGTTGGGAAATCTTTCCTCATGACAAGTACAAACGAAGTGCAGCATCAGCTTAAGCATTACGGTAGACCCATTACATAGATTCTAAAGTTATTCTCCTTCGAGACAACAAGGCCAGCTAGCTAGACTAGTCGGTGTTGAACTCGTGGATTCGCAGGACCAGTTCTAGAAGGATCCCTCAGTAGGTTTTCCTGGCTTGAGTATCAAGGCCTCTGTCTCAGGCTTCTGGCCCTGCCACGCACAGCAAACGGCTCTGTGGCTCACATTTTTCCAGTACGGTCCCCAACGCCGGCGACTGATTTGCTCAAGGGGTCCCTCTACTTCTGTAATCCTCCCGTGACTGCGACTTGATCAGGTGCAATTGCACAGTATGCGCTTCATTGATGCCGGAAACCTTATTACACAGGCGAAAGCTGCATACCTATCTGCTCAGTAGTGCTTCCTATACAAGTACGCGTGAAGAAAATATCACATATCTTTGAGATCCATGTTACCAAGATGCTATGCGGCAGCCTCAAGCAGGAGGGAGTAGCGACTAGCTGATGTGTTCGTAGAACTGAATCTTGGGAGAGCGGAACTTGCTGACATGCTTGAGCAGAGGGCTGTATTGGTTGGAGATCCTCCCTCATCCATGACGTCTGGTCCGGCAAACGCACCTTCCCTTTCGAGTTTCTGATCTCGTTGCCTCAATCCCAACACTGACAAATTAAGCCCCACCCAACTGTCCACCCAAAAGCAAACGAGAAAGTTGCACGACTTGCTGGCTACCTTATAAATCCGCTGCACGTTGCCGGCCGATTCCAACAAACGCTCACTGCCGACACCCAAAAACACACAAAGAGGCCACCTTCTTCAAGATCTTGGGATCTACTTTGGTCCTCTTGTATTCAGCTTCAAGTCAATCTTCTTGCAAGAACACAGCATCAATAATTCAAATCTTCTTATGACCACGATCTTCTAGGGAACTGAACTTGGTAAGTACACATGACCTAGTTGGTGACCTTTGATAAAAGCCTCATCTCAAGCTTGCACAAAATTCACCTCATGATAGCTTCACAAACCCGATATCGCTATGCAATAAGCCCAGTAGATTCTGTTCCCTTAACTCTTCCTTTGGCAATTCATTCGTCAATTGTTCTCCTACCACTCCTTCCGACAAAGTTTGCGGCTGCAGACCATTTACCTACCCAACCTCCACTTGAACACTCCTCATTACTCCCACAACCTCTCAAGATTGCAAGCACAACTCAGCTCTCTTCATCGAATATCTCGCAGCTTGGTGCGACCAAAAGGTGAGAGCCTCAGATTCGGCTACCTTTCACCCTGCAAATCCGATCCAGCACTTCAATCTTCGCAGAATCATCCCCCCAAAAGCCTCTATCATCTTACGGATTCATTTCTCTGCCTACAGAGGTCATATCATCACGTCGTCAAATTGTTTGCACCCGATACCTTTTCACACACAGGTGCAGCTCCCTTGCGTGCCCTAAAGCCATTCACCCAACAGGCTCCAAAGGTACAATCAGCAAATTGAACCACGCATATACAGAAGTACAGAAGACCTTGCCTGTTCCCTCCTCAGATCGAGCTACCCGTGTCATCACAAAACACAGTACTCCAACTTGGTTTACACAAATCTTCTTGGCAAGACAGCAGTAGCTGGTTTACGACCGATTGTTTTCGCGACCTTGTTTTCCTTTCCAGCACAAACCCATTGATCAAACTCATCCTGAGCAGCTACCTGCCTTCTACAAACATAAATCTTTACACCCACAAAAACACAAGCCCTTTGACTTCAACAAGCATCAAAAGACGCTTGCCAACTTGTTTCTGACTCTTCCACAAAGCAACCACTATCTTTCCATTTTCCCAATAGCCCTCGGATGAAACTGATCTCTTCACCTTCCATTGGTATCTGGGTATTTAAACCTTTTGTCTTCTCCTGCCCATCAATCTCAGTCCTCCTCGATTGATTTAGCGCACATCACTCAAATCCTTTGGGTTCAGCTTTAATCGAGTGATATCCAGCTCAGCTAACATTCTGTTGACCATCAGCGACTGTTGTAAACCACAACGAGTTTCAGGTTGAATCTCACCCAACTATCTCGGCTCTCATCTTGAATCTGCCATTAACATTCCATCACTACCAGCTATTACAAGCAAACACAAAATCTCAAAACTTTCAGGACATCTCGGTTGACAAATCTCGAATCCAAGGTGTGTTTTCTTCCCCTTAAGCTATTTCTCAAACCGCCCTCACTTTGCAGCAATTCTTCCATGCCCTAGAATCCCCAAATCTCCAGCCTTTCGCCCTATCGCTAGCCCTGGCATTCATCTTTCTCTATTCAAGACGATTGAAATCTGACGCAAAACTGACAGGACCTTCAAGAGTCAGCCAGAATGTCTCACCATCAAGGTAAAACCCTTCAGGTGCCGTCCTACAACCATGACGGTCCGGGTGACGAGGATGGTCGCCACAGTCGCAGTGGCTCCGTCCACTCTCAGGCCAGCTCTGCTCGCGGCTCCGTCCATGGTGGCTCACGTCCTCCCTCCAATGCAGGCCATCCTCACTCAAACTCTGCATCTCGTCCGACTAGTGAGGCGGGCAAGCTGCCCACTGCCCCTGGTAGTGTCCAGGGCTCTACTGGCGACGTTGCTACTGTCGGTCAAGGCGAAAAATGGCCCGCAGCACATGGCTTTGACCCTGCTCGTGACCGTGATCCGAGCAAGGAGCATGCTATGAGCGGAAACAACAACTTCAACAAGAATCTTGAGCTGCCTCCCGAGGCCTATGTCACAAAGCTCGAGACTCCCTTTGCTCAGCGTCCTGGAATGGGTAGCCTTGGAAAGAAAATCACTCTGCAGCTGAACTACTTTCCAATTCTCAAGATGGAACTTCCAGACGTTTATCTCTACGATGTAAGTCTTGGTTATAAATCTTCCATGAACTTATATCAGATTTACCATACCGACATCTTATCCATACTGACATTTTACAGCTTTCCATCAGTCCCACTCCCCTCAAGCCCGAGCAGGTCATCAAGAAGTGTTGGAATACCCCTACCTGGCAGGCAAAGATCGGCCGCACCAATTCGCCTTGGATCTTCAACAAGCGCAATCTCGCGTGGTCCCCGCACAAGACCGAGGATGGAGGCATTCGTGCTCTTCTGGATCTTGATGCAGAGTATGGTCGCACCGGTGGTCGTACCGCAAACAAGTTCAACTTCTCGGTCAAGCCAGTCGGCAGGATCAATATGGACTCTCTCCGCTCGTATTTGCAAGGCCAGATCGCTTTTAACACCCATATCTTGGAGTGTCTCAACTTTCTTGACCATGTCTTGCGCGAGGGTCCATCCCAGAAGATGATTCCCATTAAACGGAATTTTTATTCCAAATTGCGCAACGCTACGTCCATGGGTGACGGTGTGATCGAGGTCCTGAAGGGTATCTTCGCTTCTCTTCGCATGTCTCAGGTAAGCAAAGAAACTCTCCCTGAAGTCCGGTCAACGAAAAGTGCCAATACTAATGTTCAGGCAGTCGATCAATGACGGCAAGTTTGGCCTCGGTGTCAACGTGGACGTTGCCAACACTTGCTTCTGGGTTGCACAGAACTTCGAGGATCTTGTGCGCAACTACTTGGGCTCGGTGGACCGTCGCTGGTCAGGTGGTAAGCTACTAGGAAATTGTAGATTGACGAGGCTGCTGTACTCAATTTACTAACAAAGACACTGTCACAGTTCCTGTCAACCAACTCGCGAACCTGCTTCAGCCTGTCATGCCCCCGGGCAAAACAAAGATGCAGGTACAGCCGTCACCAGCTTTCACTGCCCTCCGTAAGCTGGCCAAGATCAAGTTCACCGTGAGACATCGTGGCAAGACTGCCGACCATAAGATCTACACTGTGAAACGCTTCTCATTTGATCCTAGCTATGGAGAGGAAGGCTCCAACGCAAAGACTGTGAAGTTTTCCAAGCGTGATGGTACCACCATCTCAGTCTATGATCATTTTCAAAAACAATACAATGTGCGCCTCAACCACTGGAAGCTGCCTCTTATCGAGACCACCCGCGATGGCTTCTTCCCCATGGAGGTATGCACTATTGAGCTTTACCAACGGTACAACTACAAGCTTGACCCGGATCAGACGGCCAAGATGATCAAGTTCGCTGTCACCCGCCCTCCTCAACGCGCAAGCGACATCATGGCGAACGTGAATGAGCTTCGCTGGAACGAGGACCCCTACCTGAAGCACTTCAAGATACAGGTCTCACAGACAATGGAAACCGCGCCCGCGCGTGTGATCCCCAACCCTGAGATCCAATACAAGGGAGCCAAGGTCAACCCAGGCGTCAGCGGTCGCTGGGACTTGCGCGGCAAGGTCTTCTCGGAGGCTGGAACAATGCCCCTCCAGTCTTTCGGAGTTGTCATCATCGACAATTGTGTCGATAAGGCTGGAGCCGAGGCATTTATGAAGAACTTCCTCAGCGTCTTCAAGGGACATGGAGGTAGAATCGCTCCCAACGCCAAGCCTGTTGTTCTTTCATGCTCGTCTACCAGCATGAATCTAGGCCAGGTTGTGGAGACAGCTTACCAGGCAGTGGGAAATGCCAACAAAGCTCATCCGAACCTCATTTTCTTCATTCTTCCAAGCAAAAGCAGCATTAACTACGAGCGCATCAAAAAGTCAGCCGACTGCCGCTATGCCCTCGTCACTCAATGCATGCAGGCTGCACATGTCCGCAAGAACCAGGCGCAGTACTGCTCCAACGTCGCAATGAAGGTAAACGCCAAGCTGGGTGGACAAACCTGCAAGGTTGCTACTGCTTTTAAAAAGCCCACCATGATGATCGGCTGTGATGTTTCCCATGCGGCTCCCGGCGCACAGCAGGCTTCCATGGCCGCTATCACCGTGTCCATGGACAAGGACTGCGCTCGCTATGCTGCGGCTGTGGAGACAAATGGTTATCGGTAAATTCTAAAGCCCTCCCCGCCTAAAGTCCCTCCTGTTGTTATTGAAGCTGACCTTCCACGCACAGTTGTGAGATCCTTCTTCCGCAGAATGTCCGTGGCATGTTCGGCCCTCTCGTTGAGCGCTGGTGCAAGACGATGCGTTGTGCTCCAGAGCACGTGTTCTATCTCCGCGACGGTAGGTTTTTCACCAACAGAATACTCTGCTTTGATATGGTACATGGAATCCTACTGACAATTATACCTAACAGGTGTTTCTGAGGGTCAGTTTGCACACGTGATGGCCTTGGAGGTTGCGGAACTGCGCAAGGTCCTCAACAAGGTCGGCGGCAACAACCCGAAGATTACAGTTATGGTTGCTACCAAGCGTCACCATATTCGATTCTTTCCAAAGCCCGGCGATTCATCCGCTGGTGACAGGAATGGCAATGCCCTCCCGGGCACTGTAGTCGAACGTGTAGTGACCCATCCGTTCCACTACGACTTCTATCTTTGCTCACACGTTGCGTAAGTCATCGGATCAAGCTCAAGAGAATGAGTGATTGCAGAATCTAAAGTCAGACACTAACTATGAAACTTTGTTGCGTATAGCATTCAAGGCACGGCACGCCCGACTCACTATCAGGTGATCCACGACGAGGTTGGCTACAGCCCCGATGAGCTTCAGAAAATGCTCTACCAGCAATGCTATCAGTATGCTCGCTCGACCACTCCTGTGTCGCTGCATCCTGCGATTTATTATGCGCATTTGGCAAGTGCTCGTGGCCGCTGCCATGAGAACACCGCATCTTCGGAGAAGGACCCCAAGACCAAGGCTCAGCCCGGCCACTTTGCAAAGGGTGACAACACCGAGAGCAGCCTGACACGTCTCACTGAATCTGTTCCTCTCCTTCCTTGCGGTGCCCATGGCCAGGCCTTCGCGGGCAACATGGACCACTTCAAGCACACCATGTGGTACATTTAAGCTGGAGGTTTTGTGGATTCTTTGTCGCATCGTTTTTTGCCATTTCAGTTCAGTTGTGCATCATGCACCTTCTATGCGCTGCATTCATGCCTGACTTAGTTTCTTCTAGTCTAGAGCTAGTACTTGAGTTTTAGTTCAGTTTTGGAGGGTATGGTTTCCTAGGTGGTACCTACCTACCTAGGTACCTTCCTGGGTACGGTACCTACCTCTACAGTAGTTTAATGAGATAGGTTCAAGAATAAAATGACATTCGGCGCGTCAGACGCCCTGCATGCCCTTTGCCAACTCAATTAGGTACGCGACAGGTAGCCCCATGAACCTTGCCCAGTGCCCCACCTCCGGGAGCCACTTCGCTAACAATTCCCCCTCGCAACCGCAGCGCGACGCAGCGCAACTTCCCGCGATTCTTTACTTTCCTCGTCTCGCGACTGTAAAACCCTCGTCGATACGCTTGATCTGTTTCGCATCGTTTTTTTTTCTCTGCCCTCGCCAATCAAACATATCAACCGCTCTATCCACGCTTCTCGAAGGTTTTTATTTGTCAAATTGCCAGAATCGTCTTTCACGCCCCACCGCCACCATGTCTGTCGTAACACTACTCGGGGCAAATGTTATGAACAACCCTGCCAAGTTCACAGACAAGTACGAGTTCGAGATCACCTTCGAGTGCTTGGAGCAGCTGGAGAAGGGTATGCTTGCTGGTTCTAATTACCAAGTGGTTGAATATGGCGCTGACATTACCATCGAATCTAGATCTTGAATGGAAACTCACATATGTCGGTTCTGCCACATCGTAAGTTCAGAATAGCCCCTCTATTGTTACTGGAACAACCGGCTGACCGCACCAAATTCCCATCACAGCGACCAGTATGACCAGGAGCTCGACAGCCTACTGGTTGGGCCGATTCCCGTCGGGGTCAACAAGTTCATTTTCGAAGCGGCCGCACCCGACACGAGCAAAATCCCCGACACAGACGTACTGGGCGTTACCGTCATTCTTCTGACCTGCTCGTACGATGAACGCGAGTTCGTCCGCGTTGGCTACTATGTCAACAATGAGTATGATTCAGAGGAACTCAACGCCGACCCACCGGCCAAGCCTATCATCGATCGCATCCGCCGCAACATTCTTGCTGATAAGCCTCGTGTGACAAGGTTTGCAATCAAGTGGTATGTTTTCTTTTTTTTCGATCTTGTGCGGCAACTGTATTTTGTATTATTTGCTAACCCAAGCTCGGGAATCAGGGATTCTGAACTCACGGCACCCGCCGAATTTCCCCCTGACCAACCTGAGGCTGATTTGGTAGCCGACGAGGAGGAGTATGGTGCCGAGGAGCTTGCCGAGGAAGAGGAGGAAGAGGCTGCTGCCACTGGCGCTGCAGCTAATGGCGAGGGCTCCGCTGCAACCGCCGGCCAGGATTCGGAGATGGCTGTTGACGGGGCTGAAGGTGCCGAGAATGGGGCTAACGACGACGAGCTTTCAGACGACGGCAGTGTTGACATCGAGGGTGAGAGTGACGACGAGCTCGAAGAAGAGCTTCAGGAGGGTGAGGGTGATGCCGGTGATGCTATGGACATGGATGTCGACATGGACAAGCAATCGCAGGCTTCTGGCGCTCAGAAACCTGCCGAGATTATGTCTCACTAATGGAAACGAATGTTACGACAAGACTTGCATCAGCAGGGCGCTTGCGCGGCGTTTTTACTTTGACGCTTTGCGTCATGTCTAGGGTGTGATTATCACGTTTGGCTGGGCTTGGGAAAATACCATTTGGATGACGGATGAAGTAGGACTTTACGATTGTTTGCGTTTTATCTTTTATTTCTGCACCACGCTGTTGAATGAAGAGGGATACAAAAAGCTGGTCAGATTAATTATTTGCAATGCGGCGAACAACCTTGGCGATGATTCCTCATAGACCACCTAGTGCAGCTACAAATAACAGGCTGCCTTGATGAAAATAATAGTCCGGACAAAGGCACGGTCGGTAAACGTGGCAAATATTCATCATGAGCCTCTGAGAGTCGACCATGGGACCATTTCACTACCTGGCTACCTAGTTTACCAAGCTGTACAGCAACGTCTCTTATTTCGAGCTAATTATGGTTCCGGTTCTCCTGTTCAGAATCTACATACTTTAAAACCGACCCGTCACCGTAGCACATCACCAACCATGAAGGTGGGCCAAAATACCGCAGGTAGTATGGTAGGTATTTGTTACTATGCTGCACTGCCAGACTTTGGGCTGCGATATCAGACTATATAGAGTTGCCCTTGATATGATAACCTCGCCATGTTGCCATAATCTGGCTGGCCATTTGTTCATTGAGACTAACAGAAAGAAAGCCATTCGATTTGGCTTTGCTCACGCATCACACTGCCTTGAACAAGTGCACACCAGTGAATAAATAGAAGAGGTCTTGAGGGGGTGGGACTCCTAAACAGTTTCTAGCTGCTATTATAGAATACTTGAACTACACTTCAGCGGTGCCTCATGTCACTGCTTACACGCCTACTAGAACTAGCCTATGTAGGCAGTTATTGCTGCATGGTTTGCTGCATAGAGGGGTAGGTGGTAGGGCTGAACCACATGCGCTTCTGGATAGAAGCCGGTCATGTCAAGTTTAATAGCGGGGACACCTTGGGACTAGAATAGCCATGGTACAAGCAAGTAAGTGTTTTGTGTAAGATGAATTGAGAACTAGACTAGAATTCTAAATTTCCAATCCGCCTCCTCGAGCTGCCGGGACAGAAATCCCAAAAAGAGCCGCGATAGTCCAAGGGTCTTGAACTATTTGGAGGTTGGGGTTACCGCTGTACGAGCTTTGCGGCCTTCATGGCACTTTGTGTCCGTTAGGGTGTGTCACTAGGTTCTAGAATATCATATGATGCATGCTACCAACTTTAATAATATTATTATATGCGTTCCTACATTTTTATTTCTGGAGGCAGATACCTTTCTGGTGTTTTCCGACTTCTATTGGCACCGTCCTGCTGACATGAGGCATAGCAGGATTCCCTGGGACAACTGGTACCATAACCGCCAGTGAGTCCTGTCATCATCTGATTTTTTCTCTCAAGGACACCGACTTTTCCCCCATGAAATAGATCAACCAATAGTTTGTCTCAACGTGCGAATTGCTTTTTCCCTTGCCTTGCACCACAACCAAAACCCGACCTATCTTCTCTGCCATGCATGCTTGCTGTATAGCCAGTAAGAGCTCGGTACCTAGGTAGGTAGTGGTCATGAAAATTGTACTAAATAGGTAGCGTCAGCCATGGTACCTACCGATCAGGCAGCTCACTTGTCGATAGCAACAATGCAGAGCTAACTAGGTATTTACTCATGGAGATGGAGCTAGGCATTTGGAAATAAACATGATATAGGACATACCTGAGACCAAGTTCACCACCCATCTGCAGAACAGTATCCCTAAAGGTTCCCCCTTTTGCCCCCATGCTCTGTGGTCACCCTTTGACGCCATCCACGTGACCACCAACGGTGCCATCCATTGATGGACCATCTGCACCCGTCGCCGAAGCCTTGTCCCGCTCCCATTCCTCGGGGGTTTGGCATTTTGCGGTCCATGCGTGGATGCGCGCTATCTCGTCCTTCATGGCTGCGTTTACCAGCCTGTGCCGCTTGAGCGATTTCTTGCCGGCGAATTCGGGCGATACAATCAGAACAGTGAATGCTTGTCCGCAACCGCCTTTAATTGTTTTGTTTTTTTCAATTTTTTTTTTTCATCAGTTTTTCGTGCTCCGTCATAAACCATCAACCTCTCCACGATTTCTCCAGGGTACCGCCGGCCTGCGGAGACCAATGACATACCTGACATGTCCGTCACTTCGGCATGTATTGCCTTTAGCCTCTCAGTGAGCGCATCCTTGATGGTCGCTTCTGTAATGTCTGACTCGGCCATCTTGGCAAGTAAAAAGGAAGATCAACCTGTCTCTTTCAATGCTTTTAAATCGTTGCACCTCGCTGGCGACATCGTGGGGTTGCGATGCGCCGGCAGTATAAGGAGGAAAGAGAGAGGGGTGCTGGCCCCTCTCAAAGTGGAGCAAATCATTGCGTCATTGGCCAATTAATTTCCTTCGGTTGAAGAAATGTGAAATGCACACTGTATGTATCCTAAACAAGGGTCCACTTTGCCTCTTGAGAGCTCCCCACTCTGCGTCGACTTGCTCAAGCTTTAACATCAGCTCCAGGTTCAAGGTACAAAAAAGCTGCATGCACTACCTATCAGTTAACTAACCGTCTTCTATTTTAGTGGTTGGATTATTACGTCGAATGCTCGTGTGTACCAGGCTCGCCGGACCGCTCAGGCGTCTTCCACTTTGTAAATCTCTGGCCTCTAAACCTGTTCATTGTTCTACCCACTTGTTTCAACAAGCGTTGTCCATTCGCCGTGGTCCTACATTGGTTTCAACTCAGAGGCGGAGCTTTGGTCTACCATCAAACAATATGGATCTCAAGTCTTCTT
>JAVHJQ010006443.1:16018-30481 GCA_031306095.1 Pyricularia sp. CD86 | reverse complement strand
GACTCAGTCGCTTTTTCTCTCAGTCTTTGTCATCCTCTCCGTCTTCTTCTTCGTCATCATCATCATCGTCCTCGTCGTCGTCGTCGTCACTATCTTCTTCATCTTGTTCTTCTTTGATAGATCTTAAAGCGGCATCACCCGCTTCCAGACAGATTGCAACATCGTCGCCGCCCAAACCTCGTTCTTTCCAAGACACAAGTAACCTTCTGGGCAATTCCCATTCCCTTTCAGCCTCGTCGTGTTTTCCGTCCGCCACAAGCTCGTGTAACCTCGCCGGGGTGGCCAAGACTATCCTTGCCAGCTCCCTGGTCCGCCTTCTCCGTGCCGCATCGGCAGCCGCAGTGCTGCGCTCCTCTGGTGGTGGCAAGTTCTTGCGCATAGTGTCTCTTATAGACGATGCTTGGGTGTAGATGTACGCAATCGCGGGATCGAGCGTCGACGCCATTGGATTTAACGGGTCCATATTCTCCCGCATCTACCAAAGTTATTTTGAGTCGTTAGGGAATATTTCTTGGATAGCCCAGTTAAGGAGCACAGAAGTACGACTTTGGAGGAAAGAAAAGTCAGAGAAAAGAAAAAAAGATATACCTTTCGTATCGTCTCGGTGGCCGTAATCAGCTTGCTGTAGTTGTCATAAACCAGCGCCTTCTTTTCGGCGTCCAGCGCCCTCGTCTCGCCCAGCACCCGCGCGTAGGTCCTCAGCAGGTCGGCCAGCGAGCTCTCGGCGGCGGCTTTGGCGACGTAGGCCTGAGCGTCGAAACCCGGCGCGTCCAGCTCCGAAGCCGGGACCTCGGAGTGGCTGACGTCTTCCCCGGGCGTCGTCTCGTCCGTTACTTCGAGCGTCGGCGTGCCGGCCGCCTGGTTGTTCTTGATCTTGTAGTACTCGCGAAGCGCGGCGCGGTTGCGCTTCGCCACCGCACCACCACCCGCGGGAGCAGGCGCGGCCGGCGAGGAGGCGGTGGCTCGGTTCGGAGAGGCGGCCTGCGACAGTGGGTTGTCGAACGACGGTCGCGTCGAGGACGTCGGGGTTTGCACCGAGGGGACGCGGCGTGGCGCCTCTCGGGGCGTTGCGATTGTCGACATGGCAGATGGGGTCGAGGGCGGGAAGTGGAGTTTTAGTGCTGGCTTGCTGGATGGATGGATGAATAGACGGAGGACAATTTTCGATTGTGGGAATAGTCGAATTTGGTGTTTCTCGAGCTAGATTAACATATGGGCTAGAGGGAATTTAAATAGCTTCTTCTTTGTTTCTTGTACGGCAATTGTGCTCATCTGCGATCGACATCAGACGAAGAAATGTGTACAGTACAGTAGGTATGCACCTGGTGCAATGCACCGGATGAGCTTCTGTAGTAGGTGACGTTGCACTAGCGTTGATGCGGGTCGCTGCACCAATGTCCAGGGCCGGGGTCAGAAGCTTAATTCAACTGTCGCGACACAATTGCGCTTTCGGCGTGTGGAGTTTGGAACGTCAAATTTTCTCACTCTTCTCACACTACCCACAGCTATCAAGGACAACATACTGCGCGAACTCCCTATTCCCCAGTCCTTTCCGTCACGACATTCAAGCGCAAGCGGCCAATTTTCATGTTGCAGATAAGATTCCCCGTGCTTCTCTCTCTGAATCAGGTGGGTTGGCGGTGTGCAGCGGTCAGCACCGCGTCGTTTTTCTGGTTAGGTAGGGTTATCCGTTGCTCTCTCTTTCTCTTCGTATAAGCAACAGGACGCCTTTGCCTAGGCAAGTGCAACGACTGGGCATGGAGTTTGTTTTTGACACAACTTGGTGTTTGTTGCATGGGAATATTAGGGTGAGATATTCACAATGCCACTAGTGTGGCATCAGCGGGTTTGAATTTGTAGCGGCGCGCCAAGGGTGTTTGTAGCACTTAAGCGGGGGAATGAGAAAAAGGACATATAGGAATGTTTATGAAGGAGGAAGGAGGTTGTCGTTCTTGGAAAAACCCCGGTGTGGGCAAATTTGAAGTCAAGATGGTCACGAAAGCAAAAGGGAAAAAGGAATGCCGGGTCTGCATTGGGGGGAAAATAGTAGAAATGGGAGGCAATCAAACAAAGGTGGAAACAAAGAGCGGAATAAGGCATCAAGTGTTGCCTGATTTGGGCGGAGGAAATGGTAGGCCTAATCTGGTCAAGAATTTAACGGGAATGGGGGCAACTAATGGCTGCAGAAAGTCTGTATGCTGTTTGTGCCGTTGGGGTGGTTATAATCGTCGACGGTGGCAGATCAAGGATGGGTTGGCGGTCACCTCATGGCTTTGGCCTGGAAATGCCAAACGACCATGGGTGGTGAATCGCCAGGAGACTGACTGACAGAGTGTGGATGGCACGCATCTACAGCTTCACCTGGCAGAACGAACGAGCAAACGCCCTGGGTGCCCGAGCGCACCATTGGTGGGACTTGCAACCTGGCTGGCCGGAATGGCATCAAACACCATCAACCTCAGATGGTGATCACCTCCAAGAGAAGACCTGCCAACGGGGAGCAAACCAAGACGGGGCTAGCTGGTGCGGGAAGGGAAAGGCATACAGGCCAAGGCAAAACAACCACCTGGCTGGCTGGGAGACGGTCAAGGAAGGGACAGTTCCCTTATAGGTTTGTCCAGTGGTCCTGCCTTCAACAATATCCAAGATGGTGTAGCGGTTACGGAGGTGGTTCCGTGCGTCTACACATGAGGATCGGAAGTAAGACTGCACTGTGTAACCGGAGGTAAGGAAGTTTGCTTCGCGCAATGCCTTCTGGCCGGTTCCCCACACCAGCCAGGGCTCCATAGGAGTAGTCCACAAGGCCACAGTTGTCAGACCCTGCTTTCACTTTTGCAGTTTTTTGCCGATTTTATTTTGCAGGATTGGGGCCGCTGCAGCGCTGCGAAGTTTGCCTTTTGGAGGTGGTGGTTCAAGCCGGGTTCGAACATCGCGAGATGGTGCGGTGAGGACGACTGGCCGTTGTGTCGCTTTTTTTTGGGCGCGTTTGCGTGTTTGCCGGTCCATGGTTTTTTCAACGAATGGGCTCGCCAAGGGCTCGTACGGCAAGCAGAACCTGTTTCCTGGCTTGCTCGTAAACCATGGAGTCTGGCAAAATAAGCAAAAGTATATGCACCCCATGCCATTTGAAACAGAATTTGGACTTGCTGATGGGTTGTACGGCCTGGTCATAATAGAACAGGGCGTACTGAGGATTCTACAGTTATTGCCTCGATGCTACAACATCCAGTGGGACGTAAAGCCCACAACCCAAGACCAAAAAAATCATTGTGAATCCTGAGCGACTCAAAACACACATTATTCAGCTCTGTCCATGTAGGATATTTCGAATAAGAGGTTAGGAGAGGTTGTTGAGTTATTTGTCTGCATGCTGCCTTGATATCATACCATGAGAGCTGTCGTTGGTATGCTTACATAATCAGACATGTCGAACTAAGCAGTGTCATTCTTCCTTCTTGTTGGTCTGTAAACCTGTAACAAAACCAATACATATCCATTGTGAGAAACCACCACCAACGTTTTTATCAAAGAAGAAAAAAATAAACAAGAAAAACAACACCATTGCGGAACATGCAGAAAACTTGACAACCAAAAGAATACAGAGAAATAGAGAGAAAAGCAAACAAAAAAACATCAGTCCAATTCAACCCATAGACAAACATCTACCCTCCACAGGACCTCCCTATCGCAATGGACGAGGCAGCTTCTCAAATCCGCGCCTCCCTCATCTCCCAATCCCTACCACCCCCATCGCAAACATGGCTCTCCAACCTACTCTCCACGCGCCCAAGGCCACTGCCTCCACTGCCCTCCCTCACAGCAACCGCCAAAGCCCGCCTCCTGGCCGCGGACCTGACCTCCCCAGACCTGCTCGACCGGGCCGGGAAGTCACCCTTCCCCACCTCCGCCGCCAGCCCAGAGGTCCAAGAGACCCGCCTGGCCAAGGACGTGGTCGTCCAGGCCCTGGACATTGAGAACCTGAGCCGCAGCCGCTGGGAGCAGGTCGAGGAGCTCGAGGCCGTGGCGCGCGGCGAGCTGACCAAGGGTAGACAGATCATCCGGCTGCGGGACGATGGGGTCGAGGATGAAGAGGGCGACGGCGTGGGTGATGTGCCGCCCGAGGAGGGCGCGCGGCGGCAACAGCAGCAGGCGGGTGGTGGTGCTGCTGCGAGGGCGACTGCAGGAGGACCGGCCGTGAGCGACAAGAACGCGACTCACAAGCTTGTCGTGCAAGACTGTGCTGGAAACAAGTTCTTTGCGCTGGAGCTGAGGCGGATCGAGCGCCTGGGGATCGGCAAGACTAACATCGGAGAGAAGATGTCGATCAAGGCCGGCACGGTCATCGCGAGGGGCACGGTGCTACTGGAGCCGGAAAAGTGTGTCATCCTCGGTGGTAGGGTCGAGGTCTGGCACAAGGCTTGGTTGGAAGGGAGGCTCGCGAGGCTGAAGGAGGCTGCAGGCACTTCTGGCACGGAAAATGGACATTGATACTCGGTTTTTAAGGATATTCACAAATCGGTTGGTCGAAGTGGTGTTGTTGTTTCTACGGTTTGCAAACCTTGCCTTTTCCCTGCGCTGTTTTGTCACATGATACCCTTGCACCGTATTCACCAAAACACATAAAGCCTTCGTTATGAAACAATTTCAACTCGCAGCCAGTGTTGTTTGTTCATATCCCCAATCAGATCATCCCGCATAGAATGATATTTATTGCCAATCATTTCGCTGCCAAACAGTCCGCCAACCCATTCCATCCATCCTTAACCCATGGTGCAACAGCGATGGCCGTCTGTGAATTCGCGGCGTTCGTCGCACCTGCATACGTGCGTGCTAGATCTCCTGCGTCCAGGTTGCCCCTTGGTGCAACGGCCCTGCGTGCCAACTCAACAGCGACCTCGGCGGCGTTTGCAGATGCGCCATCATCAGAATCCATAACAGATGACAGGTTGAGCCAGCCATGTGGTAGATAGGGGTGCAGCATTATGTCCGTCTGCGCCTGGCCCTTGACCTTATCTGTGCCCTCAGCTGACAGTGCTGCCACAGCCTGCAGTATATCACTAATATGCGACTGCTCGACGGCCCCGACCTTATCGCTGGCTCGCAGGCCCTGTAACTCTGACACCACGGCCTCGAGACTTTCTTCGTCATCATCCAAGAGAGCGATGGCACCAAGAAGAAGGACCGAACGCACGTGATCAGGCTGCTTCTCAACCACCTCGAACAACGAGCTTCTGGCTCTGTCTTGAGCTTCTTCGGTTCCCACGGCCCAAAGAACCTGCGCCAGAACACAAATGGCATCTGCATCTCCACCCGACTCCTCTAATGCGGACTCGAAATACTGGACCGCCTCGTCAACAGCATTGTTGTAGTACTGGGCCAGCCCCAACGCCAGGTGCGCTGATAGCCTGGCCTTGTTACGCTCTTCTGGTTTAAGCTCGCTTTCGTCGTCTTCGCTGCTCAGTTGAAGAGCCATCTCACCGGATTCGACTAGCTTTTCGTATGATCCATCTGCTAGGTAGGCACGAGCTAGATCTGCCTTGGCAAGGGCGAATTTGCGGAGTGACTCTGCAGATTCAGTTGTTTCGTAGTCCGCCTCGAGTGCGGCACACATCGGTTCGAGAATAGCGACACTTTCTGTGTGATGGCCAACGCGTTCATGAAATAGGGCTAGGAGGTGTCCTACTGCGAGCTCGTGCTGAGGTTTCAGGGCTCGGAGTTGATTGAGGGCAAATATAGGCTGCAGAATGGCCCCGATCGGGGTAGTGTCATGAGGAGAAGCCGCCGCAATGTGGTCAAACATGGACATGGCGTATTGCTGCCGCACGGGCGCTGAAGCAACGCCAGCAATTCCCATCGCGTGCGTGAAGAGACCGCGTGCCTCGCGGGAGTCACCGTATAGCAGTGCCACAAAGCCCTGGCCAACCCAAGCATGTGCATAGTCGGGATCTGCTGACTGCGACTTCGTGAAAGCTTCATTCGCCAACTGGAAGTCGTTTTGGAGAAGAGCTAGAGTCCCCAGGTTAGCCCAAGCTGAAGGGCTACGCTCGTTGAGATATAAGCTTCGCACAAAAGCGTGCTGGGCGACCGATGGGTTGATGCTGCTGGTGACAACTCCTAAAGCCTCCCAAAACTCAGAATTGCCAGCTTCAAGCTCGATTGCCCGCTTGAACGCCCTGACAGCTGCCTTCAAATATCGGCTGCTCTTCGTCCTCAGGGAAACGGGCAGACAACTATGGGCTCGATACTCGGCCCAGCCAAGGTTAAAGTATGCAACAGCCTGTGCGTGCACGTCATTTGCACATGCGTGAATGGCCCGTTTGTGTGCGAGTATGGTAGCCTGGAGGCATTGGGTAAGATGAACCCCCAGTTTCTCGTCGTCGGAGAATAGGCCCTTTGCCTGAATAACCCTGACACCAACGCCATCCACTTCCTTGAACGTTTCATACTGAGGAGCCTCGTCGTCCTCGCCAATGAGCGTGCGTACGAGATCAACGGGAAAGTCACCCACCCGGCCTTGAATGCTCGAGAACACCGAGCACGAATCGGCGACCGCCTTCCAGAAATTGAAAGTTTCGGATATGTTGGAAGAAGCCGTGGTTGCGAACGTAATGGTGCTGATGGCGAGATCCACAGCTTTGCCAAATAAGCCCTTGTCTATGCTCGACAACGCACTCTCCACCATAGTCTGCATCAAGGCTACTGAGACGCCGTCCTCATCAGGCCGTTTTTCAATGACCTCCTTATACAAAGCGATCGCCTCGTCGTACGAGCTCAGCTGGCGTTTAATATTGGCCAACAGAAACTTGGTAAACCACACATCATCGGCATCCTGGGGACCTGATGATGTGCTTTCCAACTGCTGGGCGTTGAGGGTGGCCTTGGTCGCTGCAATGTAACGACCGGAGTTATAGTAACTCTCACCCAGTCCAACCCACGAGTGATAATCGTCTGGACTTATGCGCAATGCCGACTGAAATGACACCACTGCCTTGGCATAATCTTGCTTGTTGAGTTCTGCAACACCGAGCGCGGCAAACGGCCAGCTCAGCCCTTTTCTCTTAGAACCGGGCGGAGGCCGGACCTTGCCAGAGTCGACGACGCGTTGAGACACCAATTCGACACCGTCCCAATCCCTTTCGTCAGCGAGTGACCTCGCAAGTCTTTCCGCGGCGTCAACTTCGGACGGTGACAGCTCGACAGCCTTCAAAAAACATTTACGAGCGCGGTTTTTGTCTTTTGAACATTCGTCGTAGTAGATGCCGAGACTTGTGTAGGCAGGGGCGAAGTTCAGGTCATTTTTGAGACAAGCCAAGAACTGTGCATATGCGCCGCTGCGGTTCTTCCGGGCTGCCTTGGATGTGTCAATGTTCCATATACAAACTCCGAGGCGGTACTGCGTTTGTGCTAACAGGCTCTTCATCAGCTGTCCTCCTTCTTCCAGCAGAGGGATGCACTTCTCCAGCTCTCCTCTACAGCTCAAGTAGTCCCCTTTCTGAGCTTTGACCCAGGCAGCCTCTGTTCTGACACGTAGGTTGCTTGGGTCCCGGGTCAAGGCCCTTTCAAGGAAGTCAATTGCATCGTCGAATTCTTCCTCCTCTTCAAAGATTAAACCAACACCAATGAGGGCCGGGGTGGCAGTCGGATCTCTTTCAAGGACGCTATCAAAGAGCGCCTTGGCCTCCTGATGATGCCTTGGAGACTGGAAGAAGACAAGAGCGGTGCCCAGGCAGACCAGAAACGAGTTCTCTGTGTTTTGGAACTTCAGGCCCGTCTTCCGCCTCTCGCTGGCCAAGTGTTCTCGGGATTTGCGCATCAAGTCAACGTTACTGTCGTACTCTTCCAGGTGTTGATAGAATTCGCCCATGAGGCGATAGGCGAACAAAGAATCAGCCGAAGTGATGCCTTCTGTCATCATGAGAATCCTATCCTCGTCCGTAATGGGTATAAACGCTGTCGGTGCGCCTCCGTCCTCATCATCTTCGCTCTCGTCATCGGTGGTCTCGGCGTCTTTCTGCTCCGCCTTTGACTCGTCTTGCTTTGGAAAGGGGGATATTGCGCTAGTCAAGAACCCTGTGATTATTTTGTAAAGGTCGCTATCGGGGAAGAAGGTGCAGTAGTCACGCAAGATGGTGACATCCCACTCCCGTATTTCTTTGTGATCTTGCCAGTCAATTGTGATATCCCAAGCGAGCTTGAATGGATGCTTGATAATGACCATGTCTTGGGCGAGTTTCTGGACAACCTCAAGCTCGGCTGCTTTGTCAGGCCCAGGAGCAAACACAAGTAGGCGATCATAACAGTGTTGGAGCAGCTTTTCCTCATAGACTCGGCGCAGATCGTCATCGTTTGTCCAGTTGATAATTTCGCGATAAATATGACCAAGCCTGCTCCGCCCCCAGACCTCCCGCTTGACTTCAATCGTGACCTCACTGACCCTGGCACCAATTCTTGTGCGTCGCTCGCCGATAAGGGTGTTGATTCTTTTCTTCTCGTCCGTCTCGACGAACCTGGCTATCGTCTCGTACGTCTTTGCGGGGTGAGGCAAACGGCCTTCAAGAGCTGGATAGATTGGACTGTCGGGCAGGATAACCTCAAGTGCCTCTACGTAGCTGGCTTCTCCCTGGGCCTGGGCATGCTTGGTGAAGTCGTCAATGGCGCATTGGCACCTGTACATATCATTCGCGTCTCTATAGCGCTGTGCTAACTCAAGGGCAGCTACTTTGTACGCTGCTATCTTGTTGCCGCCCTGTTTCTGATACAGTTTGACCAATCCCTGCCATGGCTGAGGGTCATCTGGCTTCAAAGCAGCAGCAGCTAAGTAGCTCTCTTCAGACTCTTCCAATTTCTGGTTCTTGTCTAGAGCAAAGGCCAGAAATATGTACCTGAAAGTAGCAGCTTGTTATTATAACACACTTGGAAATGTTGACAAATTTTGGAGCCCATAGATGGATGAACATACCCCTGAAAACTCTTTGGTTCCTTTTGCACAAACTGTCGAGCTTGCTCTATGGCATCGCCCCACTTGGACTGCCGGATGAGCTCGCCAATCGCCTTCAAAGCTGCCTTTGACATGATGCGCTCAGCCTACACTCAAGTCTCACAAAATGGAGTGGCCTGATCCTCCGAGACACGCGATTTGAGGTGATCAAGGCGTGACTTTCTCATCAAAAAAGAGGGGAGCTATCTGGTAGCAATGCAGTGTACAACAAGAGACAGATGATTGAAGACAATCCGTCATAGCAGAACCAAGTTGAAGAAGAGACAGAAACGAAAGCCAACGTCCGTGTGCGCTGGTACACCGGGTATGAGCTTGAAGGAGGTGACTGCCTAGAATAGATGTCATCCCAATTCCTAGCACTAGCTCGTGGCATCTGCTGTCGTCACAGACAGCTAGAAGCGCGGGGCGGGGGTGGAGCCGGGCACACCGTATCCAGGGTTTGTGAGGACTGTGTGCAAGGGTCAATGGCGGGGCCATTAACACAAGCTGTGTTCGCTTATCTTATCGGCAGAAAAAAAATATCCAGTACTCTCTAGTTTGGAGGCACATGTAAGCTGCAGGCGCAACATAGGAAAGTACTAGCACCGTCAAATACGCCTTCAGACCCTCGATTTTGACTACCATGGAGACCTCACCTCCTAAACGTCGGAAAATTTCGCAGTCCGCTGATGCAACAATGCTCGGCTCGGCCACTCTCGAAGCAGCCGCTAGTTCGGCTGGGATGTACCGACCCAGTACTTTTATCCTGGAGACCGAGGAGCTACTAAAAGAAGTAAAGGTAGACTCTTCCAAGTCGCTCAAAGGCGTTGAAGAGCTGCTTCATCAAGTGAAGAGCGCCGTTGAAACTCTCAAAGACCACGAACCGGTTCCCGTAAGCAATCTGCCCTGTTGTCCCAGTCACGCAAGTAACGAAGCTGACCCGCCTATTCTCCCTCTTTTTCAGATCCACGATGCCATCCGCAAGTTTGAAAAGAAGCATGAAATTGCCATTCCTTTCCCTGAGCCACGCCCAAGTCAAGATTCGCCCTACAAGCTCTCATTGGAGACACCTTCGACATTCAATGTTGTGGGGAGCTACGTACTTAAAACCATGGTCAAGTCTCAAGGTGATCTAGCGGTTGACATGGTCGTGGAGATGCCTAAGTCTATGTTTCAGGAGAAGGACTTTTTGAATTTGCGTTATTTCTACAAAAGATCATACTTCCTGGCACACGTTGCTGCGGCAGTGCGCAAGGCACTGCCTGATCTCGAGGTTTCTTTTGAGAATATGCACGAAAACCCCCTCGCGCCCATCCTCTGTGTACAGAAGGCGCCGGTCAACGAGGGAACTAGGAAGCGAGAATCAAACGGCTCTACAAGCCGCTTGAACGGAGGGCCCAAGGTCAGGGTGATCCCATGCGCCCCTGCAGACCTGTTCCCGAAGAACAAGCTCGCATCCACGAGCAATTGCATTCGTTCTTCAGCTGCCGACGACAAAAAGGAGACACAGCCACCAACGCCATTCTATAACTCTACTGTCAAATCTGACAGTCTATACTTTGCGTACTTCAAGACCCTCCTACAGACCAAGAAGTCGTCACCGGCATTCCTCGACGCCTGCACTCTTGGACGCGTATGGCTTCACCAGAGGGGGTTCAGTGGATCGATCTCACGTGGCGGTTTCGGACACTTTGAGTGGGCACTGCTGTTGACTCTGCTCATGCAGGGTGGCGGTGGGCGCAAAGGCGAAGCAGCTCTGTCTTCGTCACTCAGCAGCCACCAATTGTTTAAAGCGACGATGCAGTTTCTGGCAAAATCAGACTTCACAAGCGGCAGCCACAGGCCTGTGATACTCGGAAAGTCTAGTGATGATATCACACCCGATGTCGCACGTGAGCCTGGCCCAGTGCTCTATGATGCGACCAGACAACACAACTTTGCGTATAAGATGAGCCCTTGGTCGGCATCACTCCTCAGGAAACACGCGAAGTGGACACTTGATCTTTTGAACGACAGCACTGTAGATCAGTTTTCGCCGACATTCATCATGAAAGCGGACATACCGCTTCAAGTTTTCGACTTGGTTGTCAGGGTACCATGTCCTGATGCTGAGAATTCTACAAGTTCTGGAGGTCGAGGACAGACGTATGAATTCGCAAATCGCGTGTACAAGATTATCAACAAAGCTCTGAGCGAGCGTAGTCAACTTGTGCATGTTCAAATCCCAGAGAAGAACCACTGGTCTGTCTCTGAGCCAGCGGCTCGACAGGAAACTGGCGAGCTTCTAGTCGGGGTCATCTTCAACCCCAGTGAAATGGCTCGTACCGTCGATCATGGACCATCTGCCGAGGACAAAGCCGAGGCGAGAAAGTTCCGGCAGTTCTGGGGTGAACGATCGGAGCTGCGTCGTTTCAAGGATGGCACTATTCAAGAGACACTTATCTGGAAGCAGACCACTGCTTTTGGTGTCTGCGAAGAGATTATTTCTTATATTCTCAACCTGCATCTCAAGATCCATCACGATGAACTCGAGTTCCATGGCAATGGCTTTACGTCCCTCATTCATGCAAAGCCTACGGATTCAACGGCCTACTCTGCCGCCGTACAGGCTTTTGCTGATCTTGAAAGAGAAATACGGGGCCTAGAAAACTTGCCACTTCAAGTAAGACAAGTGGCTCCAGCGGCGGCAGAACTTCGCTCAGCCTCAGTGAAACCACCGCAATTAGACTCTCCCCGGGGGTCATATAGGCCGATGGACATTGTGATATATTTCGAGGCTTCTGGGAAATGGCCCGACAACATTGCTGCAATTCAGAGGACAAAGGTTGCATTTTTACTCAAGATTGGCAGTATGCTGGAGTCGGCAAACTCAAGTATTGCTACCCATGTGGGCCTTGAAGACGCTGAGCATGAGCACCAAAACCTTGCATTTTTGGATATTGTCTACGACGAAGGTGCAGTGTTTCGACTCCGAGTCCAGAGCGATCTTGAGGAGAGTCTACTTGAGAGGCAAACCAGAGATAAGACACTCGACCAACACGTGCGCGCCGAAAGCTCAAACCACCTTGCTACTTTTCGCCGCCAATACACCCACCTACCGATGCTGAACAGGACAGTTTCTACTCTCTGCACGCGCTTCCCCGCCCTTTCTGCAACCATTCGTCTGGCAAAGCATTGGTTCAACTCGCATAAACTGAGTAATCATATATTACCGGAAGCGGTTGAGCTGATGGTTCTTCACGCGTTCCTCAACCCTGCACCTTGGCAGACACCCACAAGTGCCACCACTGGGCTACTTCGGACACTCCTTCTGCTTTCCAAATGGGATTGGCGCAATGACCCTCTGGTCGTAGATCCCTCTTCAGACATGAGCAGCGAGGAGCGGAAAGCCGTTGCTACAAGGCTCACGGCATGGAGGCAGACGTTAGATCCTGCCATGAACCGCACTGTTCTGGTTATTGCCACACCTTCAGATGCCACCGGCACTGCCTTTACCACCGTGCACGGTCAACCTTTCCCAAGTCGTGTAGCTGCTTCACGCATGACTGCCCTCGCACGCTCAGCATGTCGGCTTGTTCGCGAAAAGGGGGTTGACTTGGAGCCTCGCATGCTGTTTGTGCCCTCTACTGCCGAATACGATGTCTTGGTGCGGCTGGATGGGCCTTTGGTCAAAAAGGTTGCATCGCTCAAAGATGGCAATGCGTCAAAGTCGAAATTCAAAAACCTCGACCCATCAATGGCGCAAGGTCGCGTACCATTGGCGAGGGATCCTGTTGACACTCTGCTGGGAAGATTATCTGATGCTTACGGCTCGACTCTTGTGTTCTTTTACGGCGGCCCTCAGGATCCTGTCATCGGCGGCTTGTGGAACCCGATGCTGGCGAGACGGTCCTTCCGTGTCAACTTGCCATGCTCGTTCAAGCCAGTCGAACAGTCAAAATCGAAAGTACCGTCGGGAGGTGACAAACCAGAGGATGGCGAGGACATTGAAAGTAGTGACGATGAGGGTGATGATTTAGTGGAAGTTAATCGAGACGCTATCCTGTCCGAAATAGCGCGGATAGGAGGCGACTTGATTGAGAGCATCGAGGTTAAGAAAAGGGGCTAGCCGCTGTCCACTTGAACAACTTGAAATTTATAATTGAACTGAGCTAGGGGCCGCTGTTAATCGCCAATATTGGCTTACGGGATTATTTTTGGTTCTAAAACTGGCTCATGGTTCATTATGGAGAAAGTAGCTAAGCAAGTTAAAGTAATGACTCCATCCTCTTCTTGGTCATCTCGAGAACCGTCACGATACTCTGATCCAAACCCTGCTTTGACAACAGTGAGACGACCCAAGATAGTGTCTTTCCAGCAAGTTCGGGCTTGCGGTCCGTTGCTTCTAAGCCCTGCGTAAGCCTTCCCAATGATTCTCTCAGAGCCCTGGGGAAATCAGCGGATGTGAAATCTTGAATCGGGAGAAGGGGCTGGCGGATGTAGCAATCCCAGGTGGCAGGATGCCTCTCATAGGATTTCATCATCGTGTCCAAGACGTGCTGTATCAGGTCCGCACACGATTCGACTGTGAATATGAAACGAGAAAACATGTTGAAGAAAGCTTCGGCAGAGGTGGCCTCGAAAAACTTTTGCTTGACCGCAATGTCGAAAATGGCCCGTGGTATTGCGCCTCCCAGGGCGGGACTCTTTTCCAGCTTCTTGACCGCTTCTTCGTCCACAATCTTGGGCACCTGTTGCCTCTCCAGAGCCTTTGCAGCGGCCATTTCTCTGTCGGGTATCATGTCTCCATCGTCATCGTCGTCGGACTCGTCGCTGTCCTCCTTGAGCTTGATTTGGTCACTGTCGTCGGTCGACTGTTCCTTCCTGAGAGCAGCCAGTGCCTTCTTGCCCTTGCCCCTACTCTCGACCTTGGCCAGCCACTCCATCTCCACGCGGGCATACTCGACCCAGATGAAGACGCCCTTGGTGCAGAAGCGACAGCCGCGCAGAAAGTAGGCCCTCGCGCCGTCCATGTCCCCGTTGGCGGCGGACCGCCTCCCGACCAGGGTCCAGAGCTCCGCGTCCTGGGGGTGCAGCCTAAGGGCGCGGGTGGCGACGCGCCTCCAGCGCTTTGCGGCGCCCTGCTGCGAGAGGTGCTCGAGGTAGCTCCGCCACATTTGGACGGAGCCCGGGTCGCGGTTCACGCCGCGCTCGTGGATCTGGCCCAGGCGCCCGACGCTGGCATGCTGGTGCGTGAGTTGCCGTATGCCCAGGCGGGCGCAGCGTCGGGCACGGAGGGTATCGAGGCCGCGCTCCCAGTCGGCGTATGCGAGGAAGTCTGGGGCTTTGGAGCCGGGCGCGAGGATTCGGTGCTCAAAGTCGGTTCGTTTGCGGACCAAGTTGCGGATCTCATCCTGTTTAGCTCGGAGTGCTCCAAAAGTCAGCTAAAAAGCTCTTGGTCCAGGAATGCTGCGGGTCTGACGTCGCCAGCTAATATTTATGATATA
>JAVHJQ010006443.1:0-15979 GCA_031306095.1 Pyricularia sp. CD86 | reverse complement strand
CCATTGGGCAGAGTCGCGACACCAAAGGTAACAAACAACAAGGCGGGGGGGGAGTGATGGTCGACTAACCCTGGTGAAAATCTCCTTGTCCTCAAACTCGCGCAGTTGAGGTACGGCCTGCTCGAGGAAGAAGCGCGCTTTGTCTGCTACTCCAGCCATTCTTTCGCAGATTGGTCAATTTCCCTCAAGTTTCTGTCGACAGAGAAAAGAGGGAGGGTGCAGTCGATGATCGGTCCTTGTTTGCTCCAGGCCTGGGAGCGATTTCCGCAGTCTTGCAACTTTTTTAGTGGGGCTCATCCTTATCTGAACTCGATTGTCGGCTTATCAACGGCAGTAAACGGTTCATCAACCCCACCGAGCCGCTGTAGTTGTCACTGGTCTCAAGTCGCAGGATATTACCCAGAATCATAAGCGTGCCACTTTCACTTATCCCACTTGTTTGTACTTTCACAGTCAGGATATCTGATATAATCTCGCCCATAGCAATCATTTACATCGCCCAAGTAACCAACTCATCAACTATATACAAATTCCAGGTCCAATAATCCATCGGAAGACACAGTATTTTCTCTTTGGAGTTGCCCGGTAAGTAGACTGTCTCTGTCAATTCATGGCCTAATACCTCTGATACAACATGATGAACTCCAGACTCTTCAAGAACCACTCTCCGTCGACCTTCTTGTATACCTCATGGTACTGGCCACCGGCGGTGGTGTGGCCATTCTTGAGCTCAGTACTCAGGCCGGCAAAGGCCATGATGACAAATACGGCCTTGACCTCGTCGTCGCTGATGCGCTCGAACGAACCGCTGTCCACTATGTGGACTGACTGCATCGGCCCCAATGTCTTTTTGAAAAAGGCTACCATGTCGTCGCGGCTGTCGAACTTGAACTGCTGGCTATTCTCTCCGTCCTCGAGGACGTTGGTGATGATTTTACCGTCGGCGTGCTTGTAGACCATGGTGGCTTCGGGC
Source organism: Pyricularia sp. CD86 (assembly GCA_031306095.1). Classification (NCBI taxonomy): domain Eukaryota; kingdom Fungi; phylum Ascomycota; class Sordariomycetes; order Magnaporthales; family Pyriculariaceae; genus Pyricularia; species Pyricularia sp. CD86. The sequence continues at coordinate 15,006 of JAVHJQ010006443.1, read as the reverse complement.
AGGGCGATGCGTTCAAACTCGGCCCAGTTTTTGGAGTCCGCGGCCATGCAGTAGAGTTGCTTCTTGCCTCGAATGGCCTCCATGACTTCGACCGGGACGGTGGTGTTTGGCGCGGGCGTCATGTTGGGCAATGTTTATGCTTTTATACCCTGATTTTTGTTCTTGTTTGTTTTTCTTCTTCGCCGACTGATGAACCGAAAAAGATGCTTTGAAAGCAGCTTTGGTGTAGCAAGTGCTCTATATATATTCATCCCGCGAAAGGCGCGCGGGGCTGAGATACTCTCGCAAGCTGGCCCGGCTGTGTCCAGGTGGGTGCTGCCATGGTCTGATGGACCACATTTATCTGCAAGGGAGATGTTTAATTATTGTTTACATACTTTTACTTCGCATTTACCTGCGAGAGGTCATGTTATTGACCAACCATCCTTTACGTACTGACCAACCACTCTACTGCAAAGGCCTTGTGTGGAGTCTTGGTTGATGCAAGGAGCCCATAACGAAGGGGCCAAGGGAGTATTACAAAGGCTCTACGACTCGCTTTTTACATATGGTGGATGAGGTTCCCGCCTTGCTGCTTCGTCAAATACTTTTCATGAAGCGGGGGAAATGGCCCTAAACCCCTGTCATGATCGGCATAGTTCGCATACATTGCCACCTTCCTTATCTCCAACGGACTGTTATGCCAAGGTTTGTGGTTTTGTTCCTTTGGAAATAATATGTATTCCTAAACATAGCACCACTTAATCTAGTGTGGAGTTTTGTGACTCCTACCTTGTTCCAGCTTTTTCTGGGTCTAACCAAGCAAGCACTTCGTCTATGAAACAACACAAGAAATCACCACTGCTTGCTCGTTAACATCAGTTGACATCGTTCCTCACACGCTCAGTTTTGGGGTCACTCTGGACATGATTGTCAACATCGACCCTCTTGTCCGACAGGTCATCACTCGGGGTTCCGGTGCCATCAGCCTCACCGCTGCTAGCTCGTTTGCTCTCCTGCATGTCGTTGACACCTTCAATGTTCCTGTCCAGTCCGGCCTCCATGGTGCCGCGTGCAGCATCCTCCGGTGACGTTCCCAGCGTGACGCCGGGCGCATACGGTAGGATGCCCTCATTGCGACGCTGCTCTGGGATGAAGACATCAAACCACCGCGGGAGGAGGAAGCCAAGGAGGACTACTGCGATGATGCAGTGAGATATGGCAAAGCCAAGAATCTCGAGGGGGTCCTGCATCCTCTGGGTGAATTTAGGGTAGCCGAGCGAAAAGACGATGAGCAGGATCGGAGCCGAGATGTACTTGAGCACCGGCGCCCAGAATAATGGGATAGCCCAGTTGTTGCCGCGCGCAACCGTGATGTTCAGATCACGGCGGAGTTGGTTGCCCTGTTGTTGTGTCAGCACAAAGAGATTAGGGAGGCGAGCGAGAAGCCGTGTCCAGGACTTACAGAGTAAAATGCCAGCCACCAGAACTTGTTGAGCAGAGGCTTACCGCCCCAGAACCTAGGGGCCGGTACCGAGGGTGTTCTCGCCATGAAGACGCACAAAAGGACAGCGGCAATAAAGATACCGAATCCTGCACCCGCGCCAGCCTCGGGAGACACGTGGTGTGCAATAATCAAACCCACGACAAACGCCAGCGCATAGCCGCCGTTGAAGATGGCAAAGGCCGGGAGGCCTACCTGTCCCGTAACATCGCGGAAACGGTAAATGGTGGTGGCGACCACACACTCGAGGGCAACGATGCCCACCAAAGACAGATCGCTGATCCAGGCGTCGACAGCATTGAGAAGATCCCTGCCGAAATGAGTGCAGTACATGAGCGAAAGAAGAAACGAGACGATGATGATGATTGTCGAGACAGTGACACGTGAAACCCGCTGAGAAATCCCTGTGTCCATTACCAACGTCACCAGGGATTCGAGCATGGCAAAGCAAGAGCTGAATCCGAGCACCATGATAGTGATGAAGAAAATCACGGCCCAAAAGTTGCTCCCAGGCATCTGCACAAAGGCGGCCGGTAGGGTGATGAAGGCGAGGTTGTACGTCCCAAGTACTTCACCACTGTCTGGGTGCATTCCAAGATAGCCAACAACGCTAAAGACGGCAAAGCCTGCTGAAACCTCGATGGCTGAGTTGCTACAGGCGATGATGAGTGCGTCCTGCACTGCGTTGGCAAACTTCTGGTTATACGAAGCATATGAGGTGTAATAACCCATACCTGATTTTTTTTAAGGTTTTTCAAAAGGTTAGCGAGAATCTTCGAAGCCAACAAAGCATCAGGGCCAAGTATGGCAGGCAAATCGAGACATACCTGCGCCAATGGAGAAAAAAATGTGACTTGCAGCAGCCTGCCAAATGGCGGGTCGCCCAAGCTTATCACCATGCCACTCGCCCACATAGAGCTTGATTCCCTCGACGGCATTCTCCATGGATGCACCGCGGCCAAGGAGAATGATAATCATCACAATTGGCATTCCCATTGTAAAGTATACCACACGGCCGGTCAGCCCGACACCGCTGAACATGCAGAGCCAGACTATAAACCAGGTGAAGGCGCTCCACCCGACAATCTCGCCCACCATGCCCGACTCTGGATAAGAGGTAAACCTAGTCACGGAGCCGTCAACAATCTCTCCGGGGATGCCCGGCACGGCTTGGACGACTTGGTTGTCGTAAAAGTCCTGGCTGTCTTCAGCCCAGGGGAGCGGGTTGGAGAAGGAATGCCGGAAATAGATCATGACCCAAGCGAGGATGGGCACAAAGTAGTTGCAGACTATGTAGCCGTTCATGACGAGAGCAAAACCGAGACCTTTGGTCCGGCGTGATATGTGGTCGTAAGCGACGAGGCATCCACCGCGGTAGGCCTGGCCGATCGACACCTCGAGGATGACCACAGGAACAGCCAGAAAGAAGACTGCCATGAAATATGGTATGAACCATTGTCTATGTGCGGTGAGAACTTGTCAGCAAGTCTTGTTGTGGCCAGGTAGGCAGTTGTCTACACGTTCTTTTGCCAGCGCACCAGACTTACATTCCATTGTTCTGAAAGGCAATCGATGGGAATCGTAAGAGGTTTCCTAAACCAACAGTACCTCCCATACAGGCGAGGACGAACGCGGCTGTTTGCAAAAGTCGGATATTCAGCAAATCAAACATCTATATACCAACCACAGGCATAAAGTTGGGCTGTCTGTAAACTCACTCCTTGAAGGCCAATTATCACGCCCATCATCGCCCTTTTCGGCTTCAGGAGCAAAAGCACGATATGCCTTTCTCAAGAAGGCCTTTGTTTTGTTGTCGGACATTTTGTCGGTCACGCTTCGGCTCGTCTAGGTAAGAGCCTGCAAGACTAGGGAAGGGAGGAGGGTGTGGTTTGCAGAAAGGGTCTTGGGGGAAACGCCACGGGTCTGGGCGGCGGACGCCATCTTAAAAGGGACCGGGGAAAACATCTCTTCGGTAAGAGGCGAGAAAAAAACACACACACAACCAAGACATACCAAGAATGGGAAGAAAGGGATGATCAGGAGATTTCTTGGCCAATGCTAGACATCTCCGCGTGGGTTTACCATCGCTTGCTCTAGAGAGTATCGAAGGTAGGGGTGGCGGAATGACTCGAGTTTTTTTTTTCCCCTGCGGGTATGCATGTTGCTTGGCAAGTCCAACAGCGCGGATGAGGTGTGCCCAGGCCAAATCCTGTCGTTTTATGGCACATATGTTACCGCTGGGGGAGTGGGGACAACCGACCACCAAACTATCTCGAGGGGTTGATAGGGACGGTTGCGCCGTTCCAATTACAGTTACACAACATGGCTGACTTGCAGGCTGGGCAAAGTGGATTATAGGGTGCTCTTGAGGAGACCCAAGACTTCTTACACCGGGGTGCCATCAGGTTTGGACAAGCCGACTTTGCCGCCTTTCCAACGCTCAGGTCCGCCTCGGTCACGCGACCCAGGGGAAAACGTTACATTTCAAATTGGTTTGTTTACCTCCTGGTAATCACAGTAAATTTGGTTGCAAGACGATAGGAGACTCCGGGATTCAGCTCTACGTTTGCCATTTTAGGAACCATCATCAACCCCTCTCTATGCGCATTCATTTCTATGGATTGCGGATCCATCCTCTTGGTCTTGGCGCCTCTGATGCTAGAAGACCCTGCAAGCTCCCTGCGCAATGACGCACCACCGTCCAAAAGCCAAGCCAAGCCCGCTTTGTTGCTTTTGGGAATCTATCTTCAAGCCAAGACCAGCCTGTACGTCTGCACCTGGAACGGCCCAATGTCGACCTCGAAACCGTGGCCATCCTCGGCCAATGGAACCTCATCCCCGTCGTCCTCCAATATGTTGGTCTTGACAACCTTGGCCAAGTTCCAAAGCGAGCGCACCGTCCCGACGCCGCGTCCTCCCAGGCTGTCGAAAACCCGAACAATCACCGACTTCTGACCCTGGGGTCGCGCCGGCAGGTCGCCACGACTGACATCGGCGTCGTCCTCGCCCCGCTTCACGGCGTCCAGCACGAGGTTCTTGTCGCCGGTCAGGCTCAGTGGCTGCTGGGTGGAGAGCTTGGATAGCACCGACTCTTCGGCTCCGACGAGGCGTAGAGGGTTGTTGAAGTTGAACGACGCCCGGACCGTATCCGACCCGAGAGGGCCGACGTGCGGCATGATGGCCCAGCGGATCGCGTGCTTGCCCATGTCGGCCGTGTCGTCGGGGGCTTTGGGTGACCGGAGGAGCGAAAGCCGCATCACGTTTCCGGCTGTTGAGAAGCCGTACTTGCTGTCGTTGAGGATGGAAACGCCGTAGCCGTGCTCCGAGAGGTCGGCATACTTGTGCGAGCACACCTCGAACTTGGCCATGTCCCAACTGAGTTGAGAGAAAAGGAGAGGTATCAGCAAAGAGGCTATGTTTTATAGCTGGAGCTTAACTTACGAGGTATTGTAGTGTGTCGGCCTACGTATAACGCCATACTGGGTGTCGTACGACGCTTCGTGGTGCCGAATATCCACGGGGAACTCAACCTTGAGGAACTTCATGTTCTCATGCCAGTCGACCTCGGCGGAGAATTCGACGTACGGGAGATAGCCTTCTTCAGGGAGAGATGCCGACAGCGAGATTGTCGTCTTGATGGAGCTCACTTCGCTGATCTTCATCTCGGTTGCGACACCGACGCGGTGAGGGCCATCCTCGACGATAGTTGTTGTCGCCGTGCTGCTCCCAGGCAGCTCCTGTCGTGTCTCGAGATGGAAGACCTCGACATCCCAAGCTTGCCAGTACACCGGCTTGTCGTCGTAGATTGCATACTGGTTTGCTTTGCCCGCCAGGACCTCCCGCTTGGCCCTCTTGTCGTAGAGCGAGGTGAGGCACCCCCTCTCAACGGTGACAGTGAAGGCTTCGTTCTCTAGTACAAACACGCCCGAAGATGATTCCTTCACCGTCACAGCCTTTTGGTTTTCGGACTTCTCAAAGTCCTGGGTGGAAAGAAGCATGCCGCTACCGCGCGCAATAACATCTTTCCCATCCTTGGTCTTGACCAGCTCAGCGCGAGGCCACGGCAGTGTGTTTATGGCAAGGCTACTGTTGTCAGACTCCTGAGACAAGCCAATAGTCGTGTGAAGGGCTTTCAAAAGCCCGGCTGCGCTCTCGAACACCTTTGCATACACCTTGTCCGAGTCATCGTAGCACATTTTGATCGCCGTACCAGGGAGGCAGTCGTGGAACTGACACAGCAGCACACCCTCCCACATCTCTTGCAGCTCCTTTGTCGGGTATTTGTAGCTTTCGGGGTTCTCGATCGATGCTAGGGTTGCCAGAAGCTCGATATCCCTGAGCAAGAACTCTGCTTGCCGGTTTTTGAGCTTTGTGTTTGCCTGGGTCGTGTAAACACCCCTGTGGAGCTCAAAGTAGAGGTCGCCATGCCAAGTGGGCAAAGTGTGTGCTTTTGGCATGAGTTGGTCAAAGAATTGGTCAACGGTTTTCCCGAGATGTACTCTTGGGAGCATGCCGGTAGTGTCCGAGAGGCCCCTGAGTCTCCGGAGTCGTTCAATCTGCTCCCAGGTGGGACCACCACCACCATCTCCTTTGCCAAACTAAAATTCGAATCCGTCAGCGATACCCTTTGGCTACTCTGTATGTTCTTTCATATATGCTTACCAAGATGAGAGAAGTCCGGTCCTTGTCCAATGTCCTGTGCTCTACCACGCTGCGCTTTATCTCTGCAAGTGTTCCGTTGGCGCAGTAAGTCTTTGCCGGCGGCATGTGGCACAGCACCTGGCTGCCATCAAGCGAGACCCTTTGATTGCGGACAGGGTTGGTTAGTTTGTGTTCATGGCTGGTTTTGGTTCAAGATGCTTTGCAGTGTGAGCTTACCAGTTAAAAGTAGTGTGTGGGAAATCGTTGACGCTGTTGAAGCAAAGCTTTTGGGTAACAAATCGATCCATTCCAGCCTGCCTACACAGCTGCGGTATCTGGGGACTTTGTCCAAAGGTATCAGGTAGAAAGCTTGTGGTTGACCTGGCGCCAAAATTGCTTTCGAAGAACCGCTGACCGTAAAGGAATTGTCTAACGAGAGACTCGCCGCTGGGCATGTTGGTGTCGTGCTCAACCCAGCTGCCACCAATCGGGTGGAACTGGCCAGAAGCTACTTTGGCTTTAACCCTCTCAAAGACATAGGGGTACATCTCTTTGAGCCAAGCAAACTGCATTGAGACGATCAGCCGCCAGTCAGCCGTGATTGACACAACTCAAGTGTCTTGCTGCAAGAGACTTACCTGTTGCGCCTGGGAGCATGCAAAGTTCAGCTCCGGGTAACGATCCATCAGGTCGCACTGGTTGGACCAGGATCTGGCAACCTTGCGCTTCGTCTCCTCCCAGGGCCACAGCCAGCATGTATCGATGTGACAGTGCCCAACCGCGAAGACGTCTGGACTCCTGCTGGAGTCCGCGTATACAGCTTCCGAATCGACGTTTGGCCCCAAGTATCCTGCAGCAACCTTGCGCGCCGCGGTGATGGAGCTCTTGTCTCCCAGCTTGAAAGTATCGATGATCTGGCTGGCCACCGTCAGGGCCTCACGCTGCTCCCAAGAGTTCTCTGGGAATTCCATGGCAGCGTCGGATATGATGGAGTAGTCGAACAACAGCCGACGAGCCTCTAGAAAGACAGACACGAGCTCCGAGGTTGCCAATGCGAACTTCTTATCGGGGTCTGGGGGTTGAATCGAGTCTCCTCCTGGGTTGTTTTTGAAGATCGGGGCACCGGGCCCATTTCCAAACATGCCGTTGCAGGCCATCTCGATGTAAATCGTATGCTGAGCCCCATCCCGGAACGAGTCTGGAATGATCCACTCCACCCTCTCTTTGCGGCCCGTGAGGCCTTGGAGGGGGTTGCCATCGGCCGTCCACACGGTACCCTCATTGTTGCAGTCCCAGTGCAGTTCTACGTGCTTGGCAGTCTGCATCTCAGCCGGCAGGGTTATGTCCACCTTGAACCAGTGAGTAGACCACGATGGGCCGAACGATTCCCCCACCTGAGTCGGGCGGAACTCGTTTGATGGGCTGGTCGCCTCGGCAAAAGTTGGGCGCGTCAGTCCCGGCGCGCTCCAGACGGATAAACTGAGGTGTGGCGGCTCTGAGACCTTCTGATCATAAAGCATGCTGTTTTTATGGCAGTATGAGTAACCGGCTTTTTGCGTGTTCGTTGCGTCAAGGGTATCATTACTTACGCAAGCAGGTTGAACTTTTCCCATTGGCCTGGTCCAGAGAAGTTCGGTAGCCGCTTCTGATAGAGATGATTGATGCGTTTCCCTACCGGTACATCGGCGCGTAGGGGGTAGGTCCGGCTGATGGAGGCGCCATTGCCGTGACCACCACCATGGTCGCCAGTACACATTTTATGAGTATTGACAGGGCAACTGTCGAGTATCACGAAAAAGATATGTGATCAGTGTGTTGATATACAAAAGAGTATGAGACCGGCAGGGCTGTTGGAGTGACAGGATTAATTTGTTATATTTTAACCGATTGGAAAATCACGATTGAAGAATCCTACCCTCCGGGCCCGGGGAGTCCACATCGGGGCCATTTTCTGAGCACATGTTATTCCATACCTCGGGGGACTATCCGGCCGACTTGTAGGTATTGCCCCTTTTTTTCGTAATCTCCCCCGCAGCCCCCGCAAACCAGGGAATCCATCTCTGGACTCTGAGGCCGTTGTCATTGACCCTTTTGGACTTGGACTTTGTAGCATCCACTAATCTTGGACCCATCGGAAAGTCGGTGTAAGCGGAGACCATGAGCCGCTATGCGGATTACTTGAGGATGAGTGTCATACATGGCAAAACAATGAAAAGTATTACCTGGTGTCCCACGATGTTGCTCCCTTCGGAGCATGTCCTATTTGGTAGTAAATGGTGCCAACTTTGCGGGTCTATGGCTGATCATGAGGTTATAAATTTGTTATTGATGCTGGTGCTGAAAAGATGGGTTTCGTTCCCGCTCGTGTCCCAGGAAAGGTATCCCTTCACCACATGGGCAGCCCCAGTAGATAGGCTCTGGAAGATGGCTCACCCCGCACGTGCTCGCGGGGTTGATGTCAGGGTGGATTTGAAAATTTGGGGAAAACCTGGGGGGTCCTGATAGCGGGTCGGTCAGCTTCTGTTTCGTTACCTAAACAGGATCGGATCCAGATGGGCGGCTGGCACGAACCCATCTGGTATTCAACTGTCGAATAATTGGTCGAATTGCGCAACAAAGCAAGGCCTCAGTCTTCAAGCGTTTGCTGATATCATTTTTGACTGGAGAATAGAGGGGTTGGATGTGAAAAAAAACAAAGCTGGACGCAGACAAGAGAGTGAAGAACGAAAGCGCGCTGACCACTGGGAGCTTCAGCGTGGGGTCAATGTTTAGCTGGTGGAGATGGCCCGCAGTGTGAGATGGTGGGGGTGGGCACCAAACATACGGGGACATTACGAAGGATAGTGGTCCCCTGGTCAGTGAGTGAACCTTGTTAAATCGCTTGGCTCAGTGGAACCGCTCCTACTATTGGTACACTATCACAACTTTGGACAGGATGTACCTCGAAATCAAGCCGTCACATACACCACCAGTTGAATGAGATTTCCCTCCGCGCCTATTCTGATTTTACCTGAATAGGATTAATGGGGCATTATATTAACAGCGGTCTATCGGGTTATCCCCGATGCCTAGCCCGGTCTTTTGTTGTTGGGTCCGACTCGCGGAGCCGCCTTCAACCGTGACCAGAGTACTGGAAATCATCACCCTAGACAAGCACAGAACGGTACACCAACTACTAAAATATGCTCCTTGAGAAGAAATTGGCCCCGTGGAGCAGTCATGACCAGTAACGACTTGGTAACGTTTGCGGCCGATGGAGGTGCAGGACTGGTTGACCTCACCCAGGCCACCATCTTCATCCACGCCGACGACTTCCCGGGTGTGCACATCGCCGCCAGAAACCTTGCCCAAGATTTCGCCCGCGTGACCGGCGGCGCCTCGCGACCGGTTGTCCTGATTGAAGGGGACGCAGACCCTACCGACATTGAAAAGGTGGAAAATGGCATTGTTATTGGTAGTCTGCAGAGAAGCCCCTTGCTGCAAAACCTGAAAGGAAATGAGGTTGCTTCTCTAGATCTTGGGCGAGTTCTTGGAAAGTGGGAGTCCTTTGCAACTGCTGTCTTTGAGCAGCCGTTCTCATGGTGCAAAAGGTGTTTGGTCATTGCGGGGAGTGACAAAAGAGGTACCATCTTCGGAACATATACGCTATCGGAACAGATTGGGGTATCACCGTGAGTAAACATCGACGCCTGGTTTCCTGCATGAGACAGTCAACGTGAACGTAAATTTGACTAATACACGATTCATCAACAGATGGTACTACTGGGCTGATGTGCCACCCAAGCACCGTACTTCTATCCATGCTCTACCTGTCACCACTTACCAAGGAGAACCAAGCGTCAAATATCGGGGAATCTTTATCAACGACGAGGCACCTGCTCTCACGGGCTGGGTTCTTGAAAATTTTGGTAGCTATGGCCCGGAATTTTACAAGAAAGTCTACGAGCTGTTGCTACGTCTCAAAGTATGTCAAGGGGCTGCGTTTGTTCTGATTGCAGGCTGTTTTAGGCAGACTAACCAAAACTACAGGCAAATTTCATGTGGCCGGCCATGTGGCCTGGATATCCAAATCCGGGAGCCATATTCTTTACAGATGATGCAGAGAATGCCCGGATTGCAGACGAGTACGGCATAGCAGTTTCAACCTCACATCACGAGCCGATGCAAAGAGCCACCAGCGAGTGGTTCGCTGATAATGCTGACGGCAGCTGGAATTGGCTGACCAATCGGGAGAAGATTACCGATTTCTTCAGGGAGGGAGCTAGCAGGGCCAAAGGACTCGAATCATATTTCACACTGGGAATGCGCGGAGAATATGACAAGGGAATGAAGGCAGATGACCCGGCTGCTGTTGTGCGTGACGTACTCAAGACGCAAAGAGAAATCTTCAAGGTTGTATATGGGCAAGAAGATGCCGTGCCACGTAAGTGACAGTTCATTAAAGACGTTCTACTGTCAGGGCGGTCTCATCTTTAGCTGCTGACTCCTCGCATCTTGCTACCACAGAGCTACTTGCTCTCTACAAGGAAGTGCAAGATCAATACGATAGCGGCCGTCTTGAGGTGCCAGACGATGTGACGCTGCTCTTTGCCGATGACAACTTTGGAACAATCAGAAGACTGCCAACTGGGAATGAGGTCGAAAGAAGCGGCGGCGCAGGGGTAAGGCTGACTGAGGGCTTGCTTCTCAAGATAATTATTGCTCGAGGCTAACCAGAGTGTGCCACTCAGATATACTATCACTTCGAGTACGTCGGGGTGCCCCGAAGCTACAAGTGGATCAACAGCAATTCATTGGTAAGCCAAGATCTGCGCCGCCGCTATCGCCGGTCTCATAATCAAAGAGTTGCTTCACTAACAAAGACCCCCGACTCAGGGCAAGACATGGCACCAACTAAGGGAGGCCCATAGGAGAAAAGCAAACAGAATCTGGGTCTTCAACGTTGGCGACATCAAGCCGATCGAGGTGCCCTTGACTTTTGCCATGAAGCTTGCTTGGGACATCAACTCAGTGAAGCCTGACAACTTTCAGACGGCGTTTTACAGAAGCACAGCCGAGTCTTATTTCAGCGATTCTCTCCTTGCACTCAATATTGCCGCAAACTGGCAGGCATACGATCGGCTTGCCAGCTTGCGCAGACACGAGCACATTGAGCCCTCAACCTTTTCCTTGCTCCATTACAACGAAGCAACCAAAGTCGCCGAGCGCTGGAAGGACCTTCTCACCGACGCTGAGAGAATATATGCCCAATGCAGCGAAGCAGAGAAACCAGCAGTCTTCGAGCTGGTTCTTCACCCGGCTAAAGCTTCCTACATCTTTATTCAGCTGCAGATCACGTTAGCGCGTAATCAGATGTTTGCAAGACAAAGACGCAACACAACAAACTCTGTCGCTCGCAGAGTCCTTGAGCTCTTTGACGCCGACTTTGATCTCTCGGAAGAGTTTCACCACAACCTTCTACAAGGGAAATGGAACCACATCATGTGTCAAGCTCACATGGGATACGGAGATACATGGCATGCCCCTTCCCGCGATATGATCTCGGGACTCTGCTACGTTCAAACCAGACAAAACTCGAATGCAATTGTCGGCCAGATGGGAGTCGCGGTGGAGGGGCATGAAGGCGTGAGGCCAGGACGGATCAATGAAGAGTCGGAGCGTACACACCCAAGCCGGAGGGATCTGGTACCGGGCCTTACGCTTTCGCCCATGAGCCGTTACGGGCCTGCCAGCCGATGGTTCGACATCTTCACGCGAGGCACCCAAGTCATTCATTGGCAGGCAAGCTCGCCTTACTCGTGGATCACACTTTCCCAGGATAATGGTACATTGAATCCCAAGTCGGAGGGTCCGGATGAAGATGCCCATGTTGAGATATCCATCGATTGGGATAAGGTTCCAGATGACTTCATGTCCGAGGTCCTCATCGATATCCGCTCAGAAGAAGGCGATTTTGAGCAGGTGCACCTGCCTGTTGACGGTCGACGCCTGCCATCATCCTTTTCTGCTGGGTTTGTTGAGGCTGATGGCGTTATTTCCATACCGGCACCACGTGTCCATGGTCCTTTACCGGCCGGCTACCAAGTGCTTCCCGAGATGGGAAGAGGTCTGGAAGGCTCAGTAGCCAATCTTGACGCTCTCAACGCTGATTCGATGCTGGGGCAATCTTTGGAATACAAGATGTATGTCTTCACAGACATGGTCGCGGCAGACATAAACGTAGCAGCCCTGGTTTTGTGGTTCAACATGACACTCAATATTGATCCCACGAGCCCCATGAGCTTCAAAGTTCAAGTTGACAATGGTCAGCCTTACACTCATACATTACTTTCGATACATGGCCAAAGAGGCCCGATAGGAAGTGCATTCCCCGACGGCTGGATTCATGCCGTCAAGGACTGCGTCTGGGTGCGCAAGTACACCATCGGAGCTACTAGGCTCGGCCCTGGGGAACATACCATACGCCTCTGGTTGGGTCACAGCAATTTGGTGCTAGAAAAGATTGTCATTGACTTTGACGGGATGAAGCCTAGCTATCTAGGGCCCGCTGCGAGCATGTATATCGACTAGTCTAGAATAAGGTAAACATGCTCTCAGTAGTACCTACTCTAGCCTTTTATCATTACCAGAATCACTTCACTTGCCTCTCTATAAGCTTAGCTGCATTGCGAGTAGAAAGGAGGCGAAACTTCCTTGCAGGTCGAACCGGACTATAACCGAGGGTAACAAGTTGGTCAGCCAGGGTTGAACGAATATACCACGTAACGGGAAACCTTTTTCTTCACTTACAGCACAGGTGGTGCAGCCAGTGTAACCCTGACCGCCACACTGCTGATACTTGGCAACCGTACACCCGCTATCACCGCCGCCGCCACCACCGCCACCCGACGGGGACGACGGCTGCGGGGTGCTGGGCGCGGTGCCGACCGGGCTGCTGCCGACCTTGCAGGTGCTCTCGCAACCCGTGCAGGCGCTGCCGGCAGCCTTGGTGGTGCCGCCGCTGTACACGGCCGGGCCGGGCATGCTGTAGCTCGACATGGACGTGTGGATGTTGACCAGGATGCCCGGGTGGTTCTGGGCAAAGGCGCCGGGGAAGCTCACGGTCGCGGGGCTGGCGGACCCGGAACCCGCGACGGTGATTTGGTAGCATGTGATGTAGAACTGGCCACCGCCGGAGGATCCGGCAGCGTGGAGGGCGAGCGCCTCGGCGCGGAGCAGGTAGTCTCCTGGGGCGATGTCGGAGGGGATCTTGACGTTCATCTTGCCGCAGCAGCTGTCGTGACGGGGGGTGTTAGATGATTTTATTGTGGTAAAATGGGTGCTTTTGGATGCGTCCAAGACTTTTTTTCTCTTCTTTAAGAGGAACCGAGGGTTCTGGTGAGAAAAGAGGCCGGCGAGGAGAAAGAAAGCGCTTACGTGTTGAGGTCCTTGGTTCCCCAGTAGTCGTCATCACCAGACCCGCTGCCGGACTTCTTGGCCCACGAGTCCTGAAAGATCTTGAACCACCCGCCGGAGCCGTCGTTGGTGGCGGCGTTGTCGACCTTGCTCAGGTAGACGGCCACGGGGCCGTAGTGAGCTCCGCCGATGGCCTCGTTGCTGCACGACCGGTCGCCGTTCTGCTGGTGCATCTCGACCGTCACCGTCGAGCCGGCGTTGACGGCACACTTGCGGCTGACGGGTCCCGAGTTGGCGTTGCACCGAATGTCGTTGGACGCGACGTTTGTCACGGGCGAGTTGGACAGCGGGAGGCGCGCGCATTGCGATCCGTGGATTGAAAGATTGTTATGTTAGACTTTTTGGTTTTCCGTTTATATCCACCTTCTCATTTCTCTCCGATCATCACGTCCGAGATGGAAGGCGTCTCAAACAGTCCAGAAGGTAACTCAAAAAGAAAGAGGGAAACTTATCATGTCAACTCCATCAACCCAAAGCTGCTGGAAGGTGGCATGGCCCAACACCTCTCTTGTGGCCAAGGCTGCCAGAAGTGAGAAAATGTATGACTTCATGATGAGAGACACTACGTGCTGTTGTCCAACAGTTGATTTGTGAAGAAAATAAAGAGCAATAAAGTATAAACATGCCAACCGCTATGGGCAGCTATGGCAGTCTTATATGGCACTCATTGAGCACCACCGACACCCGCGATACAGCGTGACCTGATTTTCCTTCTTTTTTTTTACCGCATCGAGACCTTCCATACCAAGGCCGAGCCCCTAGTTTATTTCTTTGCATCATCGCAGATGGATACCAAGGTAAACAAGGACTAACTCGCGGAGGTCTCGTCCGAACACTAAGACATAGCAAGGACCGCTTCCCCGGAAAGACCCAGCCCCTTTAAGGGCGAAGAGCCAACCGATCGTGATTTGTGACCTGCCTGATCCGGAAAACTCAGTACAATCGGAACAAAACCACGGATCAGTCAATCACGGTTGCGAGGAGGTTCTGTGGCTCACCTGTCTACCCCGGCAGGGTCAGCCCCTGTCTCCCTGGGGCGAACCAATTATTGAGTGAGTTACGTATATTGCTGCTGAGATTTAGTGGTGTAGACAAAATCTCCCCAAGCACATTGGGCCAAGCCCCTTGTATTGGTGGGAACGTGTGCTGCATCCTTCCAACTTGTGTTGTTTGCTGCGACGTGACGCAAAACAGCAAGCTCCGGCGGCTGACGGGCCGTTGTATAGTTGTCGAATCGGGAAACCAAGGAGGCACATCTCCCGCTTTCGGAATCCACTCACCGTTCAGAGGTCTGTTCATAAAAGCAACAGAAACATGCTGGGGGAAAAAAGGCATTTATTTTTCTTTTCTGATAAGATTCGTAAGAGAGAAAAAAAAAAGAGCTAGGGTGTTGTTACAAAATGTGTTTTTTATACCCAGTAAAATTG
>JAVHJQ010006439.1:651-20758 GCA_031306095.1 Pyricularia sp. CD86 | reverse complement strand
GCACTACCCACCCCCCGATGTCGTCGCCACATGGCCTCCCCCCAACCACACAAACCCAGAGCGTCGCGGGCCGGCCCTGTTGGTGATCGAGTTGACGATTCTCCCCGTCGCGCTCATAACCCTCCTGCTGCGTCTCTATGTACGTGTTCGCATCGTCAAAAGCTACGGCTGGGACGACTGGTTCATGGTTGCCGCGGCTGCCTGCGGCCTCGGTGTGACTCTGTGCACCATCATCGCGACTCAAGTATTCAACTGGAACGCACACATCTGGGACCTTACGTCGGAGCAGATGGTCGAAGGTCGCAAGGTTTCGCTGGCCAGCCAGACGCTCTTCACCGCGGCAACTTCTCTGGCGAAGGCATCCATCCTACTTTCATACTTGCGCATCGCGCCGCAAGAGTCCTGGTTCAGGCGCCTGACATTTTCCGCATTGGCCCTGGTATCAACCATTGGGTTTGCCGCCATCTCTCTGTTCTGGACCCAGTGCATGCCAATATCGAGCTACTGGTTGCTTCAAGACCCCTCTCAGGCCGCTAACTGCGAGGTCGACGAAGGGTTACTGGACTTTGCTCAGGCGCTATGCAACGTATGCACGGATCTGATCGTCTACGTGCTGCCCATACCGACACTTGCGGCCCTGTCCCTACCACTGGGCCAGCGCATCGCTACCATCGCGCTCTTCAGCCTGGGCCTGATAGTCGTGGTCGCCGGATGTATGCGTGCTTACTGGATCTCGTACGTGGTCGTGGTCAACCTGCCCGACTTCACATGGGAAGGCTACCACTTGTGGATCTGGACCGCTGTCGAATGCCAGCTCAGCGTCATCTGCGGCTGCGTCCCTGTTCTCAAGCCTCTATTCTTCATGATACTTGGTCGCGAGGCTGGTTTTGAGCTGCGGCGAGAAGATATAGATGATGACATTGCAGACTTTGACTTTTGCGACAT
This sequence comes from Pyricularia sp. CD86, assembly GCA_031306095.1. Taxonomy (NCBI): domain Eukaryota; kingdom Fungi; phylum Ascomycota; class Sordariomycetes; order Magnaporthales; family Pyriculariaceae; genus Pyricularia; species Pyricularia sp. CD86. The sequence continues at coordinate 19,813 of JAVHJQ010006439.1, read as the reverse complement.
TGCAACCACGAGGGACTCCAAGGCCTACACATTGTACGCGCGGAGCGTACACTCGAGTCACACAAACGCAAGCACCACCGAGGCACCACCGACTGCCAGCAACACGAATCGATTCAGCTTTGTCTGGGCGAGCTCGGATGGTCTCGCGCGCACCAACGTCGTGGTCGAGACGAGTGATGTTTCTGCGGCCGCCACGGCTGCTAGCGACCCCTGGTATCCAGGAACGCGGCCGGCTTTCATTCCGGGAATGCCTCCACCACCGCGACCCCCACGGTCCCCCCTACCCCCAGAAATGGAGAACGGGATGTATCTGGCAGAAATTTGTAAGCGCCATACGATGCCGAACCTGCGAGATGACGACGCGAATGTGTGGGTTTCAGCGGGTGGCGGCGTGAGGACTGTCATCACAGCCGGCGTCCCCATAAAGCCAAAGGCAAAGTCCTTGCGATGGGTTTGACCATAAGAAAAAAAGAATTGGGATATATATACGAGAGGTTTTGAAAGAGAAGTCCGGGCAACCGGGGGGAAAAAAGAACATGTCAAGATAGCCAAAAGTCTCCTTTGTCGATTCATTTGATGCCTCAAGCGAAATTTCTGGGTGAAAACGTTGTCAGTACAACTAACGATTTGGGCGGATGAGGTGCTTTTTGCTTCGATATTTCATGGCTCATCAAGTCGTATTTCCTAGAAAGTTACCACATCCCAATCGCAAAGCCACCAACCTATCTTGGATTTCAGGCCTTTCCAACTATAGTGATCCTCCCCTCTATTCTTGGTGCGATAGCCTGCGTCCACTTGACCATCAGCTCGTCTCCGTCGACATAGCCTTCGGGTCTTGGTTGAAGCCGGGCCTTGCGACACCAGCGGCCAAAATATCTTCTCATGACTCGGAGCTCATCATCCAATTTCTCTAGCTCCTCCTGATCCGGCGTCGGCACGGCATCGTCAATTACGTGTTCATCGAATGGGGTCACTGAGTTCTTGCGTTGGCGCAATCTTTTCGCTGTCCACGCCTGCCAACCAGCTGCTATCTGGTCTTTACTCGTCTTGGGGGCGGGCAACGTCGGGATCCGGAATGCCTCGTCTCCCTTGGTCGTTTCTTGAGGCGATGGTGGAAGTACCGGGTGATACTGCGTCACGTTGGTCTTTACTTGACCCCAGTGCCGGTCGAGTGACGGGTTCCAGTTTTTCCAGCGATCAAGAACCTTGAGCGACATGAAGTATTGCCGGAGCATCATGGATATGAGGATGCCATTTTCCTCAGATACTATCTCCTCGGCCGTGCCGCCTTCTTCCTTGATGAGAAGGCTCTTGTAGCCATCTACGCCGGGGAAAAGACCTGTCAGTAACACAAGGCGGAACAGTATTAATAATAGCTCAAATAAGGACTTGGCCCACCTTTGCCCCGTGCCATGTATCCCCTAGTGCACAAAACATAGATCTTGTCCATCTTAATCGGGTCGTCGCTGCCGATACTCGCTGTTACTATCCGAGATCCAGGATCTTTCGACGGATCGAAGGTGTACTTGATGTTGGAGACTTGAGGGAATCGACCTGTTATGTTGTCAGAACTTCCAACTCTGAGTATCAACGCAACAAGGCATGCCGCATTCTATGTCTACTCACCCTCCTGTGCCGGATACAGCGAGACACCACTCTCCAATGCGTCCCATATATCCTTTCCAGTAACCTTGATGACCACCACCGGGTCCTCAAAGGGGAAGCAATCGGTGATGTCCTTGATCCGGATCGGGCCCGGCGGGTATACCATATCACCACGGATTGTTCCAGCCGCCATGATTGCGCAGTCTGCCTGGTAGTGATGCCGCATTATATCGCAGATGAAATTCCCAAGGTTGCTTTCTTGCGTCCTGACGACCGTGAAGCGCGCATCCAGTGGTGTGGCCGTCCAGCCGACTGGCTTCTCCAGACTCTGCTTGAGTTTGGATGTCAATTGGTCGATCAGCTGCGTTGTTTCGCCATCCTGAGGCACTGCTGAAATGACGTCCCGGCGACGGATCTCAAAGTCCCATTTGGATTTACCAGACGCGGAGCGGCGCGCAGTGATATATGAAAGCTGCTTGAAGTCACTACCGGACCTGAGCACATGACAACCATTGATCAGGCTGTAGTTGTAGAAATGATCGTGGCCTCCCAGGATAATGTCTATCTCGCTGCCCATGTTCTCTGCAAGCTTGTTGTCGTTTGGCTCGCGCTGGTGCGTCAATGCAATTACAATCTCTGCCCCTTCCTGGCGGAGCTTTGGGACGAGTTCCTTGGCTGTCTGTGTAGCCGACTTGTAGATGATGTCTGGGGGCAGTGCGTTGACCGTCTCGAGCCACTCGCGCTCGGCCAGGCCAATCAAGCCGACTTTGATACCATTGGATGCCGTGATAATATGTGTCTTTTTGGCGTGCCCGATGGGAACGTCCTCACCCAGTGCCGGGTCGAGAACGTTGGCGAGGAGCCATGGAAAGTTGCATTTCCGAGCCAGGTATTCAAACTGGTTTACTCCAAAGTCAAGATCATGATTCTATTGATTTGGTCAGCATGTATATATGGGCAGGTAGCAGGACGATGCAAGCTATAGCCACCAAAACACGTGGGCTCAGTGCATACTCCAATACAAGTGCAGGCTGTCCCTATCGAGTTCAGGATGGGCACCATGTGGCTACCCTTGGTTATGGAGCTCTCTAAACTCGGGTTGAAGACATCGCCAGAGAAAAAAGTCAGCAGCTCGGGCTGTCCCTGAAACTCCTGACCAGATTGGTATTCTTTGACAAGGGTGAGGAAACGTGCCGCACCGCCAACGGGTTCGGCGGATGATGGGTCTAAATGGTAGACATCGTTGTAGTGCAGGATGCGAAGATCCGGCGGCGAAGATGTGTCGCGTCCGGATGAATAAGTCTCGAAATCAGAATCCTTTTCCAAGGTTAGCTTGGCCTTGGTCTTGGTCGAAGTTGCGGACATGACGAAGATGAGACGAAGTCCAGGCACAGGAACCACGAATGATGACAAGGGTCCGGGAAAGCCGGATGGCACGTCTCGTCCTGATCTTGATCTCGGTCCCTGTGCTGCCACCAGTCCCGAATGGTAAGTACCTTAGGTAGGTAGGTAAGTAGCCAAATACAGGAAATGGTGTCTCAGAATGAATTGGAAGGGTTGAATGGCCTCTACCGTTTCTTGACCTGGCATCCAATCGAACAAAACGAGGCAGAAATTGAATCAACAAACGAAACGACACACGTTAGTTCCAGGTTACCCCTGTTCTTACAAGTTACACGTTACGGGTAGACTACGAAGTACCTACCACCTACCTACCTTAAGTGAAGTACTGCGCACACACAAGGTCGCGACGGATTGTCGCGTTGAGGGGCAGTTTTGGGACAAGGTTGTATCGGCGGGGTAGCGGCACTACCTTAGGTACCACCTACCTACCTTACCTAGGTAGGTACCTAGGTAGGTAAGCTACTGTAGGTAAGCTTGGCATGGTACCTTACTTAACTCAGCCACATCAAATGCCCGTGCCATCAAGGAGATGTCGTCTGGAAAAAAATATTGTTACCCAATTGCATTGCGTCCTTTTGAGATCCTACTCTTTGAAGTGAGTGGGTTCCTCCAAATACAGTACTGTAGAATGCGGGAGACTGTAAATCAACAAAGACATGTAAGGTATGCCCCAAGGCACAAACCCACATACGCCCTTCATGTCAAAATGTGGCTGTGGAGTTCGGGGTTTGTCATCGGCACGACTCGACAAATGGAACTACCTATGTAGGTACCTGATGTTTTTGAGGTAGAGCGGTCTCCTTTGTATCAAAGAAATTATTTAGACTAGTTGGTTGGTGGTATATTTTGTTTCGTCACGTTCGCATCAGCAAAGCCCACGAAATACACTACAGTAACCGACTACGTTAGCCAACTTCAACAGTTCCCTATCAACACCGGTACCCATCAACGAGCTCGTCTCTTGCAAAAACATGGCCACCACCAAACATGCTAGTCGGGAGGGTATGTAACTGGAAATCCTCTTGCTGTCATATTCCCAATTATATATGCTAACACAAATGGCTACTTTAGACATCCCAGCAATTCTCGGCATGATCCGAGAACTGGCCGACTATGAACATGAGCTTCACTCCGTCGAGACCACCGAAGCCAAACTTCTCGAGACCGTCGCCCTTGCGCCCTCGGACCCATCTGCACCTCTCAGCCTCCCTGACGGTCTCCCAAACACCGAGCCTCCTTCACCCGCCAAGCCTGCTCGCTGCCTTGTCCTTTCCGATCCAGACGGTACCACCTGTGGCATGGCATTGTACTTCTACAACTACAGCACATGGCGCGCTAGGCCAGGTATCTACCTGGAGGACTTGTACGTGCGCCCCGCGTACCGCAAGAAGGGGTACGGCCTGCGGCTATTAGCGACACTGGCAAGAGAGGTAAGAGCAATGCAGGGCACTAGACTGGAATGGGCCTGCTTGAAGTGGAATGAACCTAGCATCAAGTTCTACGAGAGTATCGGGGCTAGACAGCAGAGTGAGTGGGTTGGCTTCAGGGTCGATGGGGACAACTTGGCGAAGCTGGCCGAGATGTCCAAGCAGTAACTGGTAAAGATATGTTGGTCAGAGCCGATGCTTAGCATCTGGGGTATCATTGGGTTTGTATATAGGTGACAAGATGTGGCCCATGAGCGGCCGACCTAAACAGCACATGCGCCAGTCGCTGCTGTTTTTTTTATTGGAAAGCCCTTCTGATCCACACCTTGGAACACTTGATGCCAAGTTTGTGATGCGTTGTTGCTACTAGCAGTACTTGGTTCGCCGAACTTCACGTCCCAACCTTGAGCTGAACCGCCGTTCTTTTCAATAAACGGAGTCATGCGCCAAACTTGCCCGTACATGCGGCGCATATTCCGCGAAGTCATCTTGGACGGTAATCCCTCTGGTGCGAATCCCAGCTCGTCATTGGGCTGCGGTATGCCGCTGAACAATACCCTCTTACGAGACGACTTGCGATCAACCCAGCCGGTCGGCTGCAAGAGGTAGTTCTCCATATCCCACGACTGCTTTGCAAGTTCTAGATCGGCATCCTCACCAAGAACAGCCACTGGTCTTCTTGGTAGCACCTGGCCGCGCGCCATGTCCTTTCCATGAGCGAGATCTCGCAGTATAGTCCATTCCTCTTTAGGAACGGGCGGGAGTGCTTTCTCCGCAAGGAGCTTCCAGAACCTTCTGACTTTTGTGCGAGCTGGTTTTGGAGGAAAGGGAAGTTCAAACCCGTTCAGTTTGGGTACGTTGTGGTATGCATCCAACTGTTTAGTCTTGATCTCGTACTTCTTTGGCAGGCCGGGCACCTCCAACTGGGCTTTCAACAATACAGCGAGCTTGTCGGTATCCCAGCCATCCAGCCAGTCGTACGCCAGCGTCTCCTGGCGCTCTCGAGCACGAAACTGCATAAGGTCCTCAGGGGCGGGCCCAGTTCCTAACCTCCAGTCCAGAAACTTTTGCAGAGTCGTGCTATCCTGGGGCGGCTCCCGACGTAAGAAGTCTGAAATAAGCTGGCGACGACGGAAGCCGATGCGCCCAAACCCAGTTTTGATGAGCTTCTCCAGGCTATCATAGTCACCAGCGACTGCAGCTCGCATGGTACGAAGCTTACTGTTCGCTTTGCGAATTCGAGTCGCTGGGTCTCGATCGTGCCGGTGTTGCCGGAACATGGAAACGATCCGCTCCGTTAAACAGGGCCGGATCACTGGGGGGAGGTATGAAGCTTCGCGGAGAAGGTGGCGGTAGAGGTGCAAGGGCGTTCTTGGGGCGGGAAGCTGGAGAGGCATGTTTGCGTTTGTATGTTCGCTTCTCTCGAGGATCTATATCAGCGCGAGGCAGATGCCGAGACAAGCTGCGTGGGCAGAATCAGCATGGAGAGGTCGTATGGGTTCACTACTGCTCTCGTATTTAACCTAATAGCTTCAGGAATAGCAGCTGTATTAATAATTTATCAAGTATGGCATCTTTGTGGCGGGGACTGAATGGTCAAGCTGATTGGGATTGGCAAAGTTAACACATGGTAAAAGTTCTCCTTACAACCTGCTTGTCACCAAAAACTGACCCTTGTTCAAGAATAGAATCCATGGAATTTAACCCAGTAAAGCCAAAAGCTCCACAAAAGCACGGTTGGTGACCCGCTTTTCGGGCTTGATTTGGAGAGGAACCCACCCGTACAGTATTGATAGTTTTTGGGCAAGTACCCATGAACAGAGCCTCGAGTCCAAAATTTTAAAGATGAGTTTGGGGATACAGACATTGAGTGTGGCCCAAGCTCCCTCTTGAATCTGCCCCGCTTTGACCCGCCCGGTTATCTTTTTGTTCACGGCGCATTTTCCAAATCCTGTGCAGTCGCGCTTACTCGTGTTGGCGTTGCAGGTACGGGCTGAGACTGGATGAGATTCTTGCTCGAACACGTGCAATAACGCGCTGGCACTTCTCGGTCGTCACGAAACAGACACGTCCCGACGCATCTCCTCTTAATTGATTTTCACGTCGTTGTCCGGCCACTTGCCCACCACTCCACTGAGGCGCACAAGGTTGCATAATCCGTTTTCGTTCGGGATACCTTTTTTCTCGGGGGGATTACTCGGTCGGTTTACGCCGATTTACACGGCTTTTAATTGTCGGCCATTCGCGTATACACGTCCTGTTCTGAATGTTCCCCGCGGCGCGGCCACCGCCAGTTCGATCAAAGAGTGGGTGTATCGTGTAGCGATCAATCGTCCTTATTTTTTTCCCCACAGCTGTGCCGGTTGTTACACAGGCAGAGAGAGGAGCTGCCAGCAATTAGAATCGCCTCAAAGGAAAGCAGCATAGTGGGATTGGTAACGACGGCGACGGCGACGGCAAAAGTAACGACATTGGCGGTAGTCCGGGTCAATGTGGTGTTATGGCGTCGACGACGGTCGCCGGTAACTCGTCATTCGTCTCACAGCAGCACCCCGGTAATCTCCACTCGGCAAATCTGCAATCGCAATCTCAAGGCTTCCACCGCCAGAACAGCACCTCGAGCGTTCCTTCGACGGCATCCTTCGACCCGCCGAATGGGAGCATAGCGAACACGGCTTCTCAGAAACATCACCCAATGTCATCGCAACAGTCTCAACCGCCTGCATCCCAGCAGTCTTTCAGCATGAGCCAGACGGGTTCGCAACCACAGCCTAGCCAGTCATCTTTTCGCAGCTACTCGGATCAAAATGTACCACAGCAACCTCAAGAAGCAAGCCCAATATATACGGTTCGTTACCCCTCGTCTGGCCCAGTTACCTATGTGATTTTTCATCGTGTTCGCGACCTATAGAGCTGACCAGAATTTATTCATTCTTCCCAGGCCGTCTACTCCAATGTTGAAGTATACGAGTTCGAAGTCAATGGCGTTGCTGTTATGAAGCGCATAGGCGATTCTAAGCTCAATGCGACACAGATTCTCAAGGTTGCAGGTGTTGAAAAGGGGAAACGCACCAAAATCCTTGAAAAGGAGATCCAGACTGGCGAACACGAGAAGGTCCAGGGAGGTTATGGCAAGTACCAAGGCACATGGATCAAGTATGAGCGGGCGCTTGAGGTATGCCGTCAATACGGCGTCGAGGAGCTGCTGCGACCTCTACTAGAATATAACAGGAATCCCGATGGAACTGTCAGCCAAGCAAACCTCAACACGCCCACCAAGGAACAAGCCATGGCAGCCCAGCGTAAAAAGATGTACAATTCGGGTGCGGACAACCGAAACAACAATGGCGGCGGTACGTTCTTCAAGAACATATCACAAACAGCACATAGTGCCATGACGGCCATAAGCAAAGCGCGCTTCGACTCGCCAGGCCCTCGCGGCCGCAATGGGCCTACCAGAGCTCCGAGCTTTCAACGCCAACCCTCAACCCAGAGCATGGAGGATTTCCATGGCGGCAACTCGCAAGCAAGTAACTTTGCAGAGAACTTCCCCCCACAAGACGTCAACATGGCTTTCTCGGCTGGCAGCGAACCACAACCCGGCGGCGTGAACGGCACCGAGCCTCCGCGCAAGCGCCAGAGAATGGACATGACGCCAGCAAACAGCTTTGGAGCGTATGCAAACAACAGTCAGATGCAGGCTTACGCGGATGCATTCCCTGGATCACCAACAGAACCCAACGATTCTTTCATATATACACAGCATGCCGCAGCCCACGACACCCTCCTTCAGCAACAACACGATCAGCAAACCCCTCTCCAGCCCCTTCCCTACGAGCAATCCGTAGAGGCGGAGAATAAACGGAGCATGCTCATGAGTATCTTTATGAACGATGGTATGTCGGAGCAGGCCAGGGTAGACACACTGCGGCAAATACATCCACGAGATCTTGACATGCCCATCGACTCGCAATGCCACACGGCCCTCCATTGGGCAGCAACTCTATCACGAATGACGATCCTTCGCCGTCTGATAGAAGCTGGTGCCAGTCCCTTCAGGGTCAACACCTCTGGAGAGACGCCCTTGATGCGTGCTTGCATCGTTACGAACTCGCATGACAATGACAGCATGCCCGCGATACTCGATATTCTAGGCAATACAATGGAGGTCAGAGACAGCAAAGAAAGGACGGTACTGCACCACATTGCCCTTACGAGTGCGGTCAGTGGTCGTAGCGCGGCTAGTCGATATTATCTGCAATGTCTGTTGGGGTGGGTTGTCAGACAAGGCGCCGCTAATGGCGGCCAGTCGGGCAGCCAAACATTCAACGGTGGAGGGACTGTATCGCAATCTCAGAATGCTACCCGGCTCGATTTGGGGCGCTTCATGAGCGAGATGCTCAACGCACAAGACTCTGCAGGCGATACGGCTCTAAACATTGCAGCACGCATAGGTAACCGGAGTATCATTTCACAGCTCCTTGAGGTCTGTGCAAGTCCGCACATTGCCAATCGTTCAGGCCTTAGGCCGACAGATTTCGGCATCGGCGTCGACTCTGACGGCGCCATCAAAACAAAAGGTGACAGCGGGGGCGATGTAGAGAATGGTGACGTTGGAGGCAGCAGTCAGAAGAGTAACGAAAGCAGCAATGAGATCGTGACCTGTAAGTATATCTTTTTTTTCTACCTGCGTCACTAGGGTAGGAGCTAGCACGAAGCTAACACGACATACAGCAATCACACATCTACTTACAGAAACATCAGCAAATTTCCAAGAGGAGATCAAAAACAAACAGAAGAACATAGATTCGTTACACGCCACCTTAAGATTGACAACGACTGATGTCAACGATTTGCGTCGCAAACTCGACGAGGCTCAAGCTAGGGTAAAGGCACAGCAGCTGGCAAGGCAAAAAGTCACCAATCTTCAGCGCGCCGAGGAGCGCGAGCGGTACCGGCTCACTCAGCTGGAGCAGACAACTGGACGGCGCGACATTGCGTCCGCCAATGGTTGGGAGGCCGAGTCCAACGCATTACTGGCAACAATCAACGCGACGACCAACGGTGAACCAGATGCGGATGCCAAGCTTCCCTCGTCAGCATTACTACGCGCACGGATCGAGGCTGTCAAGAAACAGACGGAGAGCACACGGCAAAGTGTCGTTGCGCTCAAGGGGCGCAGTCGAGAAGTTGAGGGTCGGTACAGGCACCTGGTGGCGCTGGCCACCAAATGTCGGGACGAGGATGTCGATTCAACCATGGAGGGTCTGCTAAAGGCTGTTGAGAGCGAGAAAGGGGAGTTGGAGATTGGAAGAGTGAGAAGGTTTTTGGGTGGCGTAGAAGGGGTCATCGGGTGACGATTGATTGTGGTTCCTTGGTTGCGAAAGCGTTGGGCATGAGCAGGCTGCTTTCTCATTTGTCTGTTTTATTAAGAACTCTGTTTTTTGTACCAAGGTTTATAGGCGTGGAAACATAGGGTATGTGTCATAGCTGGCGTTTTTCAAAGTACAGAGATGTACGGGCTAAGTTTAATATATGTTTTCAGCGTGTAAACACACCATCCGGTTGGGCAGCTTGCTGGGGAAAGCCGTTACTTAACTGCCTCATGTGGCTGTGACAAATAACCCAACAGATAGACCACTTGGTCACCAGTTCGGGTACCTAAGTTACCTACCTACCTAGGTAGGTACCTTAGGTAAGGCAGTATGAATAGAATGGCAGTGAGTTAGATGCACCCGGATTAGGAAGGCACGCGAACATACGTACCCGCAGCCTCATCAATTGGTTCTTGCTTTCTGTTTGCACGGGCAAGCAGTCTTGTTTTTGTTATGGGCTTTAACGTACACCAGTTCAGGCACCCACCTACTCTCCTCGCAAGCTCATCTCAGATTCCATAACCATCACCACCAATTCAACCTCAACCTTTCTGACCCAAAGAAAATACTGCACTGCATACAAATCTAACCTTCCACAACCCTACCACTCCTCGGGCTTATCTCCTTTGCAAGACTCCAACATGGGCGGCTCTCTTTCAAAACCAGCTTCCTCACTGGACAATGCGGTCTCCGAGCCAGCTTTTGCGACTGACTTCTTTGATGAGGGCGACTCTGTCCTGATCTTGCGTCAAGGTTGCGGCGCTGTAGCCCCCAGCAAGAATATCACTTCGCAGTATACTGAAACCAAGCTCAACGAGTACCTCACAGTGCCTACTGAAGAGAATGACCTCCTGGTGGCTGTTCGGATCTCTGTTTACCACTGCGGAATCAGGACTGGGGTGACATGCTGCTTTGATGTCAAGGTGACGATGAGGATCGAAGAACTTGCAAAGAAATTCTGCAAGATTGACGGCAAGCCTGATGGTTACTACACCATTGTTGCTCATGGAATGCCAATTGACGGCACTCAAACTTTGGCTATGGTATTTCTGATTACCTTTTTTTCAAGCAAAGTTCCTTTGCGGAAACTAATACATGTTTGTTGCCTTGCTGCAACTCCAGGAGACAGAAGTCGCAGACGTGCCTTTGATCAACTTGAGGGCAATCGTAACTGAGTATCTCGATAAAAACGCACCAGCTCTTCCACCGATTTCTTCAGAGCAGAGACACTTGTTGCAGATTCGAGTCACGCAGACACTCATGAACCGGTACTTCCAGAAAAGGTCGAACATGGAGATTCACGAGGTGAACAGGCAGCGCGGGTCTGACGTCGACCCAGATGGCTTCCATACTGTTTGGATTACAGTACATGATACACAGGCAAATGGAAAGTTCACTTACAGCCATGTGTTCTTCAAGATCAACAAGGAAACCAAGCTTTGGATGTTGGCTCGATCTCTATGCCATGCCCTGAAGAAGCCAGCTGGACACTACGTCATTTTCTACGACGCGTTTTTGATCCGGTCGACTGACATCCTGGCAACGGTAAGGCTATTCTGGATCTACGTTTTGAGGAAAGGTACCTGACCTCTACATATCTGCCTAGTTTCCGATGGTCTGGAGCAGGAAGAATCGCATCGGAATTCATGCATTCCCCCGGCAGGTTGTAAAGCTAATGGTGGACAATCTGGTGGATGACCAGATTACACGCAACAACTTTTGGTCACAACAAGGTACTTTGGAGCAGTTACGCGCCAATCGCAGAGAAGACTAGGGGCCCCATGCATTTTTGGTTCTTCTCGAGATGAGTGCCTAGGCTGGGTTGCACTTACAAGTCGTTGGTTTCTCTATCCCAAAGGGACCCATGGAGATCATTAGGTGCTATATCTGAGGATATTGAAGGCAAGATAACGCCATAATATCAGCAATATTGAGGTTCTGGGATTTGGGGGGTGGGATACCCTAAGCAGACAGATTGGCTGAATCCGTCAATGGTGGTCGAGGTGACACAAGAGCTTGACGCTAGGTGGTTGCACCAGGTCCGTATTTTGGCTGCAACACTCTCTCTGATTTTGTCAATAAGACAAAGAACTGGCTCGGATGGACCATTCAGGATGTTGGTGAGGACCATAGGTCTCACAACAGCAGATGGCTGATTCTGTTTGTGTACTTGAACTTCTCCAACTTTGCTCTACGCTCGAAGTATTAAAGGAAACTGAGAAGCACCGATAGGCTTCGATTTGATTAACAAAAAAAAAAGGATTTTCAGCTCTTCCAATTTGAAAGTGACAAGCAGAGGCTGACTGTTACGCCGCTGTTTCAAGAAGAACCAGACCCATGATGCAGCGCAAGAGCGGTTCGTCAGGAAAATAGGGGTAAGTTTGGAAATAGCAGACTGGCTCCCTGTGGTATGAAATTTTGAACCCAAATTGAATTGGAATCGCAACGGTAACCCCACCATACCTACCCACCCACCTTTGTCGTGATCCATACGTCACCCATTCGAGAATGGAATGGAACCCTTTCATTCATTCGCGCTTGCAACGCGACATTGGATGACAGCCGCTCATCTCGGGGAGGTGGGTAAGGAACGCCCTTTACCTGACTGAAGAAGAGAAAAACACTGTCCCGTACCAGAATTGCGGCGAAAATGGCAGCCTCAAGTGAATTCCCAGAGATTCAAGGCGGCGGCAGTTTGATGCTGGCTTGGCAGATTCGAGGCAAGAAAGCTCTGATTGTTGGTGGTGGCGAGGTACGTACGGATAATGGTGTCTTGTTCAATTGATTAATCCCCTTTGCATTTTTGAGGTGCCCTACTGACAGTGGATTACTCTTTTTTTTCCCATCTACCCTTTTTACTCCAGGTCGCAGCCGGCCGCATTTACCACCTGCTCAATGCCGACGCCGTCGTGACCTGTGTCAGCCCGTCAGCCGGCTTACACCCTGAAGTGGCGTATCGCATCGCCCAGGGTCAAGTCACGCACGTCGACCGGCTTTTCGTGCCTACGGACCTCGATGACCCAGCCATATCCATGGTCCTCGTTGCCATTGACGACCCCGTTGCGTCCTCCGAGATATGGAAGCTCTGCAAGGCACTCCGCATCCCCGCCAACATTGCCGACGTGCCGCCCGAGTGTGATTTCTATTTTGGCAGCATCCACCGCGATGGCCCGTTGCAGATCATGGTGTCGACAAACGGGAAAGGTCCACGTCTCGCGAACCAGATCCGCAGGCACATTGCAGAGAGTCTACCGCCCAACGCGGGCGCCGCCGTGGAAAAAGTGGGTGCGCTGAGAGCGCGGCTAAGGCAGATCGCACCCGACGCGGAGGAGGGACCAAAGAGGATGCGTTGGATGATCAAGGTCAGCGATGCGCTCACGTTCGAGCAACTGTGCGCCCTGACGGACGAGGACATGGAGAACATCCTGGAATACTACATGGCCGAAGGTGTGCCGACATTCAAGGAAATTATGGACATGAGGGCAGAGAAGAAGGACATTGATCCTTTAGCTGAGGAGGAGGTGGAGGATGTGGTTGAGGATGTTGATAAGAAGTTGCACACCTAGATTCGTCAATCGGTAACCACCGCTGGTTCCATGTGTGAAATTCAAGCCTCAATCCACTCACTGCCACACGCGGTACTTCAACCTTGCGGCCTGCTGCACAGTATTTATTTACTAAGGTAGGGATGACGGGCAAGATTTTCAACTCAGCTGAACATGCCAATAAGCAGACAAGCCTTCAGGAATATGGCCCTCTCTTACTTATGTATTCGATTTTGAAGGCCGCGAGGCTTGGGTCAGTAATACCTTACCTGGTTTGTTCGAGTTAAAATTTCTCGGCTGCTTTACCAATGGAGGCGAGTTAAATACTCTGATCCGCCTGATTCGTGCAGTTCCGGTATGTCATCAGCGACTTCGGCGTCTCGATTTAGCCCGCTGCCCCGCAAACTTGCACGACTGGGAGTCATCAAGAATCTCGGTGCCAATAACAAATAGCGATCGTAATGAACTAGAAATAAGGAAAGAAAGAAGAAGAAAAAAAAAAGAAACAGAGAAAGCCGACACATCACCATATATAGCGGATCTGAGCCAGGCGAAAGTTATAACGGTGCATAGGTACTTTACGACAATCACATACTGTAACCCTTTAAGGACCTGGTCAGCAATTATGGCAGCCGAGGCCTCATCCACAGCCAACGACTTGGTCTATGTGACTGCCAAAGCAGCCGCCGACTTCGTTCAGCAGTTACTCGAAAAACACGGAGTTCCACCTGCCCATGCCTCGGTTGTTGCCTCGGGGCTTGTTCAAGCAGACCTTCGTGGCGTCGAGTCCCACGGCATAAACCGTATTCCCTCATACGTCGAGCGCATCAGACAAGGCGTCCTTGATCCCAAAGCTACTCCTGAGCTGAAGCAGGTGACACCAGCAGTCGCCCAGGTTGACGCCCACAATGCATTCGGCTTCGTCGCCGCGCACAAGGCCATGGAGAGCGCCATTGATATGGCCCGTGTCTGCGGGATAGGAATGGTCTCGGTGAAGCACTCGAACCACTTTGGCATGTCGGCTTGGATTGTGCAGCAGGCCGTCGATGCGGGCATGATGAGCCTCGTTTTCACCAACTCGAGCCCGGCGATGCCGGTATGGGGAGGGCGCGAGCAGTTGCTGGGTGTCAGTCCCATCGCCTGTGGCGCCCCTTCGGAGCCGACACCTTTCATCCTGGATATGGCGCCATCCGTTGCGGCGCGAGGCAAGATTCACAAGGCCAAACGCCGAGGCGAGAAGATTCCGATCGATTAGGCGCTGGATGCCCAAGGCAACAGGACGGACGACCCGGCGGCCGCACTCGACGGGGGTGTGATGCTGCCCATGGGCGGGCCAAAGGGATCAGGCTTGGCTCTGATGATGGACGTCTTCTCGGGCGTCTTGTCCGGCTCGGCATACGCTGGGCACGTCGCCGGTCCATACGACCCGTCCCGGGCAGGTGATGTAGGTCACTTCATCATGGCCATAAAGCCGGATCTATTTATGGGCATGGAAGAGTTCAAAGAGAGGATGAAGTATCTGTATGAAAGGGTTGTGGGTTGTGAGAAGATGGCAGGGGTTGATCGAATTTACTTCCCTGGCGAGATTGAGCTACTCAGGGCGGAGGAAAGAACCAAGAGTGGAATCCCATACAGTCGTGGGGAGATTGAAGCGTTGAACAGGGAAGCGGAACTAGTAGGCTCCTCGAAGATCCAGGAGATTGTTGCCAAATAGATGGACGACTGTTGGGGTTTAGGTTTAGACGGGATATCTAAAATCTTCTTGATTTGCGACAAAGAGTCAGTCAGTTGTGGATTCCAGGTTGAGGCAACGTAGACAAAGAAAAGAGGAAAGAAAGGGTCATCCAAATATTTGTACGACTTTTTACCAATTCAACCCAGCCCGGTCGAAGGTTTGACAAGGGCAACCCTTGCCCACCAGTAGACATTCAAACTCTTTCAGTGCACAGATTAATGACTTGTTTGTACAAATGTAACACTATAGAGAATCTAGAGCACTAATTTTGTGCGGTGTTAATACGTGCTGCATAGCCCACATCTCATCAAGAAGAGCCCTGGTAGCTCAATTGGCTAGAGCGTCGGACTTTTAATCCGAAGGCTGCGGGTTCGACCCCCGCCTGGGGCGGGTGCTTGTATTTTTCTATTTTTTTCTCTTCCCATCTTTTGCTGACAAGGTCAGCCGTACCGAGAATTTGTTATGCCAGAAGTGCGATACAGTGGGAAGTAACCCGTGTATTTAATGTAGGTCTAGGTATAGATGGTCTAGCACACTGTGTATCTTTTGCTGATCAACTCGTGAAACAGCGAGCGGTGACAATTGTATCTCGATGGAGTCATGCTCGCCTTCGTAGGGTTAAGATGCAGCCAACCAAGACCTAAAGGAGGTAGTAGGTATCTACGTACCTAGGTAGGTGAGTATTTGTACTAATTCAAAATACACGTTGGCATTGCTGGAAATAAGTTCGAGTACCTGTATATTCTTAATTATCAGCTATGCGCCAGCATCTTAGATGAAAGAATGAAAGAAACGAAGGAGAGAACGATATTTGTTTATTGCTTCTCCTGGCCTGGAAAGAACCTCGGGGACGTCACTCTAGTCTCGATTACGATGGAGAGCACAAATCTCGCACAATTGGTGCGCTAGGATACGCTGATGGCTGCTGCCTGGAGAAGAGCAGGTAGGTAGATAGGTATGTATGGTTGATGCTCGAGGAAACCCCCAGTTCAAGGCTGATTTTCTAAACTCTTTGGATTTGCAGTTATCAGATTCGAGGCTTGGCTGATAACTTAGATACCAAGACCAGTAGAGTTGGGAAACATAAGGTACCTAAGTAGGTAGGTACGTACCTTGGATACCTTACCTCCTAAGGTCAGGTCAGGTCAGGTACCTACCAGAACCAAGACCTTAAAAGGGCAGGCGCTGCAGCTGGTCTAAAGGGCAAGGGCAGTTGCATCACATTTCGGGCCATGGTGACGTATGAGGGAAGGCACGCGCTGAACGACCAACAAACGACGACGCCTCCCTTGCGTCTGCCCAAGTCACACCACAATTTTGATCCAATCCCACTCAAACTACCTGCATCTCACCTTGGCATCATCCATCTTGCCGCCAACTGCGATCCAGACTCTTTTGTTCCTCATGATTACTGAAGTCTTTTGGCTTCATGTCAGCTCCATCAACCGTATTCTGGATTCGAACGAACCATCAGAAAGTTAGTCAGTTGTACCATGGCAGATTCAGACGCAGAAACGGCAAGCCAGCCGTCAACCTCACCCATCTCTGAATTGCCTGATGTGAAAGGAGCCGAGGCGCACACCCAAGCAGTAGCAGTTGAGCCGCACGAGGCTCAGCAGAAAATGTCGCCATCTGTCCCAAAGCGCCTACGAAACCGCGCCACGTCCTCTTCGCTTCCTGGAGTCAAAACCATACTGAAGCGTCATGCTTCAGAGGTCACACCCGAGAAAAACAGCAAAGGTACGTAGGTTTTGTGCCTTACTAGAACATCCCAGATCTACTCCGTTACACAAACGGCGGCTAACTTTCACAAGGATCTGCTGCATCCAAGAAGTTCCCCACGCCATCGGCTGCCAGACGTGAAGCCTTCAGAATGTCGACGAGTCAAGGTGCATCTATCTCAAAGCCACCACCCTCACCTACTCAGCCCGACATCAACAAGACCCGCTGGTCGTCAAAGCAGAAGGCACCTGCTATTAGCAACGTGCCAGCGAGTGAGGTGGTCCCAGTCGGAGGCACTGTCGTGAACAGTGCTGGGAATGGCAAAATCGATCCCGATGGCTTGGCACCGGTTGAGACTATTACTGCTCTCAACGACATCGACATATCAACCGACTCAAAAGCCATCATCTACGCATCGGTTCTAGATGAGGAAACGGTAGATCCATGTGAACTTGGGGTCGAAAATGGTCCCCATCTTCATACAGAAGCGATTGTCGGCCACCGTTTCGTCCAAGGCGTCGGCGTCGAGGTTATGGCTCAATGGGGCCAGGATCACAACCTTCCCAACTCATGGGAGCCCGAGGCTATCATACACGCAGATGCCAGGGATCTTCTCTTGGAGTATTGGGATAGCACCCCGGGAGGCCGTCTCCAGGAGCTACGTGGCACTGGCCACGAGAACGATGTCTTTGCCCTGCACCGCTACGACGCAAGACAAAATGAGGCCAGTGAGGGCTCCGCGCCCAAGAACAAAAAGATCAAGCTGGCGCCAAATAAGAGAAAATCAGCAAAGCCTCCCAAAGCGGTGCTGCTCGTCGAAGTGGAGTACTGTGGCTATCGGGGAACAACGTGGGTTCCTGACAAGCTGCTTAGTGAAGATCTTCCCGTCTTGATGAGCAAATACTGGGCTCTTGCTGGAGGTCGACCTGTCGGCTTTTAGCGCATCCAGACAGTACCACACACCGAACTAGGCGTCGAATGTTTCGACTGAAGCTCATCAGAGGATGATGCTACAAAGCGCTTACCTAGCCATCTTTCTTTATTCCTTCAACTATCATTGCAAATAATCTTGCTTCTATGTCTTTTTTTTGGTAAAGGGACTGTTGCATGAAATATAAATGAGATATGCGCTTCGGGGAACCTGGGGGGAAAAGGAGTCAGGGACGATTGAAGAGGATCCAATTAAAGGAGGTGATTAGTTCCCATCTGAAAGAGATCAAATAATCTAGCGCATAACTTTGCTATATTCTAAATATAATTTGCACCGTCGTCTATCGCAGTCTTTTACTTACATCCCCCTGATCACTCCCCACAAACCACGGCACTGTCAAGTGCAGTCGAAAAAGCATGCATCGCACCTGCGTTAGAGTCACTTCCAGGTTTCCCTAGGACGTATTCCTAGGTACCTAGCCCAATCCACTTTTACATTACTCTCCATTTGCTTGGAAAGACGTTTGGCTGCGATGTGATTATGCTGCGGTGCCAACTGTGTGTCAAATAGGTAGGCAATGGCCGTCGATGCCGCTCAATGCACTCGCTGAAGGACTCAGCATGTAACACCAGTGAAAAATATCGGGGTCGGTTTCGAGCCGCTTTGTCGTGGGAACCTTGTGCATGACAGCAACATGGAACGGGTTGTCCTTCAGGTTGAAGCGATGCTCAGAATAGCTGACCGATACCCATTTCCCATGATTGGCATCCAAACACTCCTTAACGCCGCGCAGCATGCCCATAACGGCCTCGTCACCACCGCAGGAAAGGGCATCAGCGGTACTCTTATCGACGACCAAGTCGAATCGACCTTCGCTGCAGAGGTTTGCCGCGTCAATACTGGTGGCATCGGCGACGAGGTAGCTCATTCTGACGTCCCCAAACGCCAACTTCTCCAGCTGTCTACCCCTTTCAATGGCCAGCGGCTCGTAGTCAATATTGGTGACGTTGGAAAAGCCGCGAGCCCGCAAGTGGTTGTGCAAGTCGCTGTTTCCAGAGCCAAGCTGTAGGATCCGCGAGCTCTTGGGTAGCTGGGAGAGTAGGGGCTCCAGTATGGCCATGAAGCTTTCAGATGTGATGAGCCATTCGAACTTGGTCTCTGAGGAGAACCGCTCGTGCCAATATTCTCGCTTGTCGAAATCCACGGGCATCCTGTTTGTTGAAGCGGCAAAGGCTAAAATATGCTTCGAGTGAAGAACGGTGGAGAGATACAAGTGCGATTTGGCTTGGATAGAAGTAATAATGATGTCAAGGTGCAAAAGAGGGTGCGGGTGTGTGGGTTAAGACTGGTGGAACGGCGCTGAGTCGAAAGAAGTCTACATCACTGAGAAAATGTGAGGACACTACCGACAGCCACGG
>JAVHJQ010006417.1:797-15893 GCA_031306095.1 Pyricularia sp. CD86 | reverse complement strand
CCACCACCACCACCACCACTAAAAAAAAAGGGGAAAGACAAAACCACAATGGACGCAAAGACTGGCATGGTCCTCGGCTACCAAGGCCGCCACCCCTTCAGCAAGGTGAAGCTGACGGACCGGTCGTCGGTGCAGGAGCTCCTGCGCACGCTGCTGGACCCTCTGGAGCCCTTTTTCTCGCCGCAAAAGGCCCGGGTCCGCTGCCCCGGCGCCACAGCCGTGCGCTTCGACCAGGCCTCGTCCGACCTCGAGGGCCTCGCCCGCCCGCTGTGGGGCCTAGCGTGCCTGCTGGCCGGCGGCGGCGACTACCACGGCACCCATTGGTGGGTCGAGGGGCTCAAGGCCGGTACAGATCCTGAGAGCGACGAGTACTGGGGCTACCCCAGGGATAACGACCAGAGGATGGTCGAGATGTGTCCGTTGGGTATGTTTATCTATATATGGACTTGTGCATATTGATATGAGATTGTGACTGGGCTGAGCTGGGCTAGGGGGTTGGGGGCTCGGATTTGTTGCTTGGTTTTTACTGACTATGTGATCTGTTGTCTTTTCCAATCAGGCTTTGCACTGGCTGTTGCGCCTGTGTTTTGGGATTCCATGTCGGCCAAGGAGAGGGAAAACGTAGAAAATTGGCTAGGGAACTCGATCAACGAAAAGAAGTGAGCGGCACCCATGCTACCCCCTGATCCATCATTATGAGCATAGGCGGATATAGTGTCACTAACATGAGATATACCGCTCCCCTCTCTACAGCATGCCCAACACAAATTGGTTATGGTTTAGGGTATTTGCGAACCTGGGTCTCAAAAAGAATGGCGGCAAGTTCTCGCAAGAAAGACTAGACAGCGATATCGAGCACTTAAACACATTTTACCGTGGCGACGGATGGTCGAACGATGGACCTGAAGGGATACACCGTAAGCTTTGATTCAATGATCTACCCCTTGTTGTATCTTGTTCAATAACTGAAACCGACAAAAAAAAACCTCGCCAGAAATGGACTACTACTCGTCCAGCTTCGCCATCCACTTCCTCCAACTCCTCTACGCCAACCTGGCCGGAGACCAAGACCCCGAACGCGCACAAGAGTTCAAGAAGCGCGCACAAATGGCCGCCCTCGACCTGATTCACTACTACGACCCCGAGGGGCGCTCCATCCCTTTTGGCCGCAGCGTCGGCTACCGCTTCGCCATGGTGTCCTTCTGGGGCGCGCTGGCCTACGCCGACGTCGACCTCCCCGCGCCGCTGACGTGGGGCATGGTCAAGGGCGTCGTGCTCCGGCACCTGCGCTGGTGGCAGACGCAGCACGACATGTGGAGCCCAAGCGGCACCCTGACCGTCGGCTACTCGTATCCAAACATGTACATGGCCGAGAATTACAACAGCCCCGGGTCCCCCTACTGGGCCTGCCTGGCCTTCATCTGCCTCGCAGTGCCCGAGTCCCACCCCTTTTGGACCTCGGCCGAGGAGGCCTACCCGGAGGGACTCGTCCCGCCCGTCAAACCCCTGCCGCACCCGGGCCACATCATGAGCCGCCTGGGCGGCCACACCATGCTGCTATCTTCCGGCCAGGCCTGCAGCTACCCGATGAAGGGCACCCACGCAAAGTACGGCGGCTTCGCCTACAGCAGCGCCTTTGCATACTCGGTGCCCCCGGGCCTCTTCACCCTCGAGCAGTACGCCCTGGCCAGCCAGATGGGTGTGTCGGACGACGGCGGTGAGTTTTGGAAGGCTCGCCGCGTCTCCGAGTACTCGAGGCTTGAGAATAGAGGGGAGGGGGCCTCCTCCTCACCCGTCCTCGTTTCCTTGTGGAAGCCCTTCCCGGACGTCGAGGTGCGGACGCTGCTCGTTCCGCCAGAGCCCGCCACGCCCAACTGGCACCTCCGCGTGCACTTGATCCACTCCAAGGGGACCAGGGACGTCATGACAGCCGACGGCTCCTTCGCGGGGCGCAACGAGAACGCGACCAACGGCCGGTACCTGGAACCCTACGACGCCGGCGTGGGCGAGGGGACGCGGCCGCGCATCATTGGCAACTACGACCTCAACAGCCCGGACGGCTGGGCGACGGGATCCGAGGGTGCGTTTGCCGTGTCGCGTGTCGCCGGCGCGGTGGGGATCCGGGCCATCGAGCCCGTTGGTGCCGGGGTCGAGGAGCGCCGGGCCAACATTGTCAACGCCGATCCCAACTCCAACCTGGTCGAGAGCCGGTCCTGCATCCCGACGCTGCAGCACAACCTCAAGGGCGGCCAGAAGGCCGTGTACGTCTCGGCCATCTTTGCCAGGCCGGCCGGTCCCGACGTCGCTGCCGAGTCGTACCTCGACGGCTGGGACACGCCGCCCGAGATTCCCGCGTGGCTCAGAGATGAGATTGCAGACTCATAGTTAGATTAGGACCGGGCCTGCTTGTCGATAGGTTCGTCAGGGGGCAAGGAAGGATGAGGGGGGTTTTGCGAATGAAGGTAAAGTCTCTCTGTTTGAAGTCTTATGTTTCTGTACCCTTTCCAGAAACCAGGATGCGATCAAAATTCCAACATAAAAATAAGAATGTACATCTCTGCGATCAAAATTATTACAAACTCGTACCTGCAGCCAAGCAAAATGTAAAAAATGGCGCTGCAGGTCTATCAATACAAGAAAACAAGTAACACTGAACCTTCAAAAAAAAAAGAAGAAGTAACCCCTGACCACCCAGGAAGTGAGCAAAGACAAACCCTATCCCGCCAAGGCAGTCCAGGCCACCCACCTCCAACCATAGCCAGAAACTCCATGTATGACATCTTGTTTGCTTTTCTCTTCGCTTAGCCTGTCGTGAAAACTTCATACCCTTCAAACTCGAATAAAGTCATCCATGCTCCACTACTTGGCCATGACATCGACGTAGCGTCCACTCTTCCGGGCCTTCTTGGCACCAGGCTTCCTGGGGCCAGCTGCACTCAGTAGATCATCAATGCTACTGGCGTTGCTCATACTGGTGCCCGGCCGGGAGGGTGGTGCCAACCCTGCCTCGCTGCCGTTTGATGCGGTGCGCTGCAACATGGGAGGCGTCGTTCCCAGCAGCGAGGATTGTGATGCATTCGCTGCCGCCACTGCCGCGAGGTTCGAGCTGGAGGCCGAAGATGGGAGCGGAGGCCCACGGGGCGGCGCGCTCGATCTTCCGCCGGGAGGTGGGGGAGCCATCATCCCACCGCCTGCAGCTGGTGGCGGTGGTGTCCCTGCTGCAGAGCGCGGTCCGCCTTTCGGTGGTGGCGGCGTCGATGTTGGGGTAGAGCCGGAATCTGATCCCGCATTTTTGTTGACCCAGCGCTTGAGTTCCGGGTCAAAATAAAAGCTGTTTTGCTCGCCCAATTTGGCCCTGACGGCTTTGGGCTGTTCAGCAGCCAAATCCTTCTTTGCAGAGCCGCCGCCGCCGAACCAGCCTCCAAGCCAGCCCTTCTTGGCCTTGGCAGCCTTCTCAGCCTCGGCACGTTTAGCTGGAGATGCACCATATTAGCAAACTATACTTTTGTAACGCGGATCAGAATTCGGGATCTGAGCTCTTACCATCTTCTTCAGCTGCTTTGCGGAACAATTCCTGGTTCTCTTTTTCAATCTCCTCCTTGGACTTCTTGTTCGATGTCGACGTTGATGCTATCGATGCAGAATCATCCATGAAGCTCAAAGGTTTGAAATCATGCTTGGAATCGCTGCCCTTTTCACCCTCGTCGTCATATGAGATCTCTGGATCAGGCTCGTACGCTGGTGGTTCATACGGCTGGAAGCTAGGTGGCTCGTAGCCTCCGGTAGAGGAGGGCTCTTCAGCCTTTTGCTCAGAGTTGTCATTTGACAAATCGTCGTTGTTGAGCGTCATCGTCGGGGGTTCGTAGCTATAAGACGGCGGTTGATATCCGTATGATGGCATTTCAGGTTCCTCGCTAGCCGTCTTCTTTTCGTCCTTTGGTGACGCGCCATATGCAGATCCGTTCCCTGCCGAATAGTCGGGGGTGTATGGCTGGTATCCAAACGAAGGCACAGGTGCGGATTCCGCCGGGGACGATCCCGAGTCTCCATAAGGTTTCGGTGCATAAGGAGACTCGTTGTTAGACGTAGTAGCAAAGCCGTTTTGACTCGATGCAGGTGAGTGTAGCCCGGTTGGCTGGTAAGGTGAGTAGGCAGACCTCTGGATGTCCGACGACCTCCGCGACGCCTCGGGAGAGTTGCGGCTGTACTCCCCAGAGGATCGCCCGGCAGATGGAGCCCGTGCACCATACGCTTGCTGCGGCTCATAAGGATTCGGCGCGGCGGGTGCTCCAGGAGCATACCGTGAGCTTGCCCGGGTGACCGGCGGTGGCGGGCCCTGCGATGCAGGAGGTGCGAAAGCGTGAAGGCCCTGAGCACTACCGCCAAACATCTCCATGCCGGTAGCGTTTGGTGGCGATGCCGGACGACTGATTGTGGGCGTGCCCCCAGCCACGCGCGCGAAAGGACCCGCAGCGCCAGGTGTGTTAAGCATGCCGTTCTCGCCAGGCTCAGAGTCATCACCGGCCACGAACTTGTTGAAGCGGTTCCAGACAGAGTCCGACACTTTGCCCATGCTGGGCTTGGAAATCCATGAGTTCGACTCTTCCTTGGGAGCTTGCCTGAGGCGGTTGGCGAGGTTCTCCACAGCAGCCTCCAAGACGCCGTGGTGGTACGGCGAGCGCCTAGTCTGGGATGTGATTGCGTGGGCTAAAGTCTCACAGTACTGCAGGGCCTTGTCGGGGAACCCGGCCTCGGCGAGCGTCATGGCGTGCTGCAGCTTGTACGCCGCCAGATGCGGACAGTTGACATCCTTATTTCCGCCAGCTCCAAGGTTTAGGCCAAACTCGTAGACCTCACTGAGCAGCAAAGCCTCGGTTTCTTTGGCGAACTGATCAGCCTGCCTCTTGTGGTCAGCGCCGACAAGCACAAAGTGCGAGGTAGGGTCATCTAGGCCACCGAATACGGTTGCGTTGCGAGCGAAAAGGTAGCAGATATGGGCAGCCTCTGCTCTGCCGTAACCTGCCAGGAGGTTACCCAGCGAGTTAATGGCCCTAGAGTCATTGTTGCTCCTGTTGCTCAGAACCAACCCGAGCGTCTCACGCCACTTGTCAAGACCGGCAAGGGCATCGGTAGACTGTCCTTGGAAGGTGCTGGTAGGCATCAGTTGAAGACCTGCTCTGGCATGCACAGGGACCAGCTCATCGACACACTCCTCGTGGTTCCCGGACAAGACTTCATACAAGACGGCCAGGGACTCGTTGTTGTGCCCGGGGTAGTTCACTTCCTTTCGGACGAACTCTTGAGATACCTTCTTGTACAGATCTGGAGATACCGTGTTGGCGATGAGCAGAGCATGGCCCCACAATCGCTTATCAGCGGCGTCCCACACTGCCTTTTCGCGGTCTCCCCCCAGCAAACTTCTCCTAATCTGCTCCACGACTGCAGAGTCAACGGCATCGGATTTCATCTGCGTGGCGAATGATCCCTGAAGACCTGCTGAGTCCTGTCCCAGCGCAAAGCTTGTCGTTGGCTCCGATAGAGAATCGTCAAGGCCAGGAGACAGGATGTTACGGACAGCCTTGTCAACTGCAGGAGAGCCCTCCAGGGTTCCGTCGTGTTCAATGAAGAGTCGCAGGATTTTCCATAAAAGCACCCGCTCTTCACTTCGCTTATCCTCCAGGGTTGTCTGCCCGTGGAACGAATTGACAGGCTGATTCCTCTCCAGATCCTCGATACCGGTAGTAAGCCAGGCTACAACCTCCTTCTTCTTGGACTTGCCCCTCAGAGGGCCTGGGAATTTTCCAAGACGCTCCTCGAGAGGCTGAATCTCCTTCATGCTCTTGATCTTAACTTCGCCCGGGCTGCGAAGTATCATGGGCAAGGTCTGGCTGATGCCATACCTAGGGACATCCTTCGGAAATGATGTCACGATAGCGCCGCCAACACCCCATCGGACAATCGGCGCGCCCTTCCACCTCTGCAACGGGTCATGCTCGCGGCCATCGGTAGGAGGGACCAGGTTGAGGTTTTGTGAGGCCCTGCGAGGTCTAGACGTCATGGACATAGGAGCAGATACCGATGCGGGTGTCATGGGTACGAACGAATGTGTGGCAGAGGTGACGGAACGAGGTGAGGTAGGATCATGTACAGAAGACGGCCTAGGTACTGGGTCTGTCGAGTTCACTGCTCCCCTGCCGTACAATGCACCAGGAGACTGAGTGTGTGACCGCGGCGGGGGCACAAAATCGGACCCATGTGGTGTCAGCGTCGATTGTGCTTGAGATTGTGGCGTGTAGCTCGATACCCTCTTTGGCGGCGACAACGTGGCATTTTGCTGCGCAATGGTGACTGGGGGAGGAGGTGTTTGCCTGGACCGCTGGGACATTTGAGATGGCGCCTGCGGCGGTCCCATTAATCCTTGGGAAGATGGGCGACTGTGAGACGAGGGAGGGCCCGACTGAGGAACACCCTCTTCATCAACCTCACGGGTAGAAGGGAGCGAGGGCATGCGGCTGAGTCTCGGCTCGTGCATAGCAGAGGCGACACGCCGGTCGGGATGGGATCCATCTGCTTGACCTGCAACGGCTGACCTAGCACGATCATGCGAGATCTCAAAGTGGGCTAGGGGACTAGAAGTTCGAGGCTGATGCGGCAGCACTGGGGGAGCGGTTACCGAATGAGACGGGGCGTAAGTAGCACTTGCTGGACGGTTACCAGTCGGCGCTGGAGAGTACCTGTTGGATGCCGGTGCAGCGGGTGGAGCAGGCGAGTACCTGCTGCCAGCGGCTGCGGGCGGTACGACGGGTGCCGTCCCGGAACCAGACTGTAGTGCGGCGTACGGGCTGACACGCTCGGGTGCTACGAGGCCGCCCGTGGCGGGAGAGGTCGCAGCAGCAGGTGCGTATCCAGCTTGTGGCGGCATAGACATGGTCGGCGGTTGGCTGTAGGGCGTCTGTGGTGCTGTCGGGGTGGGGACAGGCTGCGGCTGACCAGGAGCAAAACCTGGAGAAGCCTGGGCTCGGATTTGGGGAGGACCATTTGCGCTGATCTGGGGCGATGGCATGCCGTGCAGACTGGTTCGAGATGCCGGCCTAGCACGTTGCGCAACTGGAAGATCTGCAAAGAAGCCCTCACCCCCAGACTGAGACCTTTGGGGCGCCTGCTTTGCCGGCGAAACTGGTTGACCATTGCGTTCTGGAGCAGGTGGTGACAGAGGGGCAGAAGATGCCCGGGCACCAGGAGGGCCAGGCGGAGGCTGAGATGCGCCTACCAGCGGAGACTTTTGCTGCACAGTCGGCCGTTTTCTAGGCTTGACAATATCAGCCGGGAGGTCATAGGGCGAAGTGTAGCCGCCCTTGGATTTGTCGGCAAAGCTAGCGGCTTTGTTTGGTTCTGGGCGCGGTGGAGGAGCACCAAATGCTGGGGCGGGTGCAAACGGGGTTGCACTGGATGGCTGACCAGCAGCAGGCTGTGCTACAAATGGCGTTTGGCCGGGATAGTACTGGCTGGAGTTTGAGGGTTGACGTGAGCTCATCGGCGTAACCTGTGCAGGAGTATACCTTCCATTAGGTGCAGGCGGTTGAGTAGACACGGCACCCTGCGTAGCAGAGTTTGGCTCAGGGGCATCTTCGGCATCGTCGAGAAATCCATCATCATCATCCCCGAAAAACGCGGCAGGATCGACCTCCTTTGAGGGATCATCGAGAATAAACCCATCATCATCCTCGTCGTCAAAAGCAGCAGCCCACTTGGCGGCCAGATCTGCGCTGTTCTCCTGAGGTTCAGCCTCATTCTGTTCAGCCGCAGCTTCATCTGACTCGACCTTGGCCTCTTGCTGCTCTTGGCCTTCGTCGAGTGGTTGCTGCTGGCTCCAGAAATCACCATCTTCCGGAGACTCCTCCATCATGCTCTCAAGACCTGTGTCAGCCCTGCTGGGCGAAACAAGATCATCCAAGGTCCCCAAAACTTGCATCGTAGACTTGCGCTCCAGGGGCCTCTCGGGCGAGAAGCTGCCATCGTCCTCCGCGGTCGGTTTGCTAGGGTCGCCGATCTGAGCAAAGAAGTCATCTTCACCTGTCGTGTCGTCGGCAAAGGGGTCATGACTATCTTCCGTTGTCTTGGTGGAGTAGTCTGGAGCCTGCTCCCTGGAAATCAGAGGAACTCCCTCCTCATATCGTGCATCGGGTGCTTCCGCATCCGTGGGAGACGCCACGTCTTGGCGGGAGAACTGTTCTGTGGAACGGTCTGACGTAGAGTTCTCTGGCTGAGCTTCCCCATCAAACAGCTGTCTGTCCGAGCTTTCGGCGGCATACTTGACAGGTGAGGCTTCGCGATCTAGTTCGGCCATAAGCTCGTCAGCCTGGCTGATGGGCAGTAGACGCTCCGGACGTTGTGCCTCTTGTTGCGTCGATTGTTGCATGGGTGGGACGACTGGGAACGAGTTGGTGCGGTCGGAAGGGCCCAAGAACTTAAAGGGATCTCCATCAGTCTCCGGCAAACTCCATTCTACATCGTCATCGCCGTCCCAGTTAGCCTCGTGCGCGACAGTACGCGCAAATGAGTCTGACGGAAGGTGTTTCGAGGGAGTCGATTTCGCTGCTGCCGGAGCTGGCTGGGGGATGGCTTCGGATTCTACGGCTAGTGCAGTTGCCTCTTGTTCTGCAGTGACATTGGTGTGCTCCAGTTCGGATTCGGGTTGGATGGGTTCCTGCGAATCGTTTTGATTTGCCTCAGAGACATCAGCCGCTGGCGGCGATGCATCTTCGGTATAGGTCTCGGTAGTTGCCGTCGCGGAGGGGTTCTTTGAAGGTTGTTTTGGAATGTCATGAGCAGCATTGGGCATAAAGGCCGGGTGCCATGTTGAATTCGCCTCTTCAACAGGCATCGCGATGCCGTGTCTTCTGTCAGGTTGGGTTCGAGCGGATGTCTAAAAGTCGTAGAGAAATTTGATATCAAGAAGGTAACAACTGTGAGCAATGTTGGTGGTGATCAGCACATCATGACACTCTTTCTTTGCTAAGGCCCGGCTTTGAATTGTTTAGTTTAAGGCAAGATAGAGGTAGGTAGGTAAGTTTAGGTAAATAAACAGGTAGTGAGTGGTAGCGGCACCAGTGGTAGTGTCATATCCGTTCACGGCACAACTCGACACGTTGAATATGTTGCAAAAGCATGCGCGCAGCTGGGGCCAACCAGGTAGCTGGATAAAGAAGGAAAGAAATAGGTACTTACATATACAGTTGATGTCAAAGTACAAAAAGAGAGGTATTAAACTAGTAAACAAAATATAGTATTTCCATCGCCCGACGGGGTATGAGGACAAGAACGATTGATATGGAATCTAAAAAAAAGGCAAGACACCTTTGAGGTCGGTTGAAATGGCTAGACTTTTCTTTCTCACATTGAGCAATCTACGGAGTCTCGGCGCTGACATTCATCCCATGAACTTTTGGAAATGGCCGACGCGATTGAAACGGGAATAGCCAGCTGGCCTCAATTCTCATTGGGTGGCATTTACAAGTCGCTAGACTTGTTGCGGATGCTTGCGGGTACCTCTATGGGACCCCTGTCTGGATGCGCTGGAGCATTGTTCGATGCTGTCGTTTGCTAACAGAAGTGACCTCCACCGAGGACCCCTGTCGGTTTAACAGGTGGCAACAGTCAGGGATATTTGATCACCTTGTTGCATCGCGTGTTAGGCCTGGAGACGTCTTTTATTTCGAATTTATTTTTTCCATCTGTCGGAACTATCGTACGGTTATAATAATAATACACTGCAGAGACTTCAGACCTACCCCGTACATGGATATTTCCGCAAATACCGAAGACAGAAACAGTAATACGGGTTGAGCTCACGCCGGTGGCTGACATAAGGACAACTTGCAAAACAGACCAAATCAATGAATGGAACCGAGCGGTTATTGAGCTTGACTTGACTTGCATCAAAACTGCTGCACACGCCAAGGCGGATCACCCCCCTGGTCTTTTCTCGGTACAGTAGCCACAGTAGGTATGGATGTTAGGTAGTATCATGGGTGGTCGCATTTGATTCCATGTTAAAGCCTAGTTCGCGACACGACGCATTTGCCTAGTTCTAGTCTGTTGTTTTCCTATCTGCATCGTATACGTCGGGAGGTAGTCCAGAAGCAACAAAAAGTTTTCTGTAGCATAGCAGTCTTATCTTTTTTTTTCCTTTTCTTCTCTCTCTCTTTGTTTGTCTGGTGCAGTGATTCTTTTGCATTAGCGCTTGTGCCAGTCACCCACCCCCATCTTTGTTACTGCACCTACCTTATGCGACGACGCAGCATGATCGGACCGAGCAGCCTCGCTGCCTGAATGCATCTGAATTGAACTAGACCTAGTGAACCCTAAAGCCTGTCGAGCCGATCTACTGCTGCTGCTGCTGCATCCATCCCGTGGTTGCTCGCCCACAGACGCGCGCCTTCGTTTCCCGCCATTTTTTAAAGTCTCGTTCCCGACCCTGAAACCCCGGAATCTGTCTAGACATCGATAAATGCGGGATGCCGAACCAACAGGCTTCCCACCACCACCCTGCGAAACCGCCCGATTCTCCCGTCGACGACTCCGATTCTGACCTCGAGATCGACCTTCAGGAGCTGGACCCGCAGAGCACCTCGTCTCAGCCGCTACGCGGCTCTGCCGAGTCCCACGCCCGCGAATTTGCGGAACACCGAAGCTCTCCCAGGATACCTCTGCGCAATCTCCGCATGGGGGGTTTGCGTCGTTCGAGGGACCGTGGACAATATGGCGAGTTGGGACACCGAAGGGATGGGAGCAGCGACCAGTCTGCGGGCCTGTTGACATCCGGGGAAAGGGAAGCCTCAAGCTCTAGGTTCGAAGATAGCGATAGGCACGGGGACGACGATGCTCCTCTGCTGCCGGACTCTGAACAGGGCCGTCGAAGACCCGGGGGCCACCAGCGCCTCAAGAGTATCACTGGCGCACTGCGGCTTCCCAGCTTCATGTCCGGCTCCAGCAATGTCGCGGACCAGAGGCAACCGCCGCTGGAAGAGGATGGGGGACAGGAGGATCATGATCCGTCCGGCTCTAGGCTCGTCGCCGTTGGCTCAGCACAGTCAGCTCGCTTCCCGCCAAACGCAGTGTCCAATGCAAAGTACACGGCATGGTCGTTTTTGCCCATTACGCTCTATAACGAATTCTCTTTCTTCTTCAACATGTACTTTCTTCTTGTAGCGCTTTCGCAGGCCATTCCTCCTTTGAGGATAGGCTACATATCGACTTATATCGCCCCTCTGGCTTTTGTTCTCATGATCACACTGGGGAAGGAGGCCCACGACGACATTGCCAGGCGTCGCAGGGACAGCGAGGCAAACTCGGAACCATACACCACCATACAGTTTGACGAACCAGGGGCCAAGGTGAAAAACGGCAGGTCGAGGAAGAAGCTGAAGTCGGCAGCCTCACGCAAGGCACAACTGAGACTGAGCGAGAGGGATAGGCTTTCTGACATACAAGAGGAGGAGGAGTTGGCCGAGAGTGAGGGAGCTGGCAAGGGTGCTTCTTCCCATATCAGGGAGGTGGTGAAAGCATCCAAGGACTTGAAGGTTGGCGACGTCTTGAGGCTAACGAAGGGCCAAAGGGTGCCGGCTGATGTGGTCATTCTACAATGTCTGGCCTCGGAAGCTACTGCCCCCACGCCGATGGTATCGAAACCGGTTGAGCCCGAACTCCTAACACTGGATGATGCATCAGGCAACGGGGGAGCATCTCAGTCCCGAAACGATGGGGCCAGCGACGGTGATGGTTCTCAGGCAGGTGCGGGTGGTGAAACCTTCATCAGGACAGATCAACTAGATGGTGAGACGGACTGGAAGTTACGTATTGCATCCCCTCTGTCTCAAAACCTGGCCCCAGAGGAACTTGTCAGGTTCAGGGTCACGGCTGGAAAGCCTGACAAGAAGGTCAACGAGTTTGTGGGAACCTTGGAGCTTTTGCCAAGCAGACAAGATGCCATGAGCCCTAGCGCAAGATTACCGAACGGGGACGAGCTGGCCAACACGGCACCCCTTACGATTGACAACACAGCCTGGGCCAATACGGTCATTGCGTCCAGTGCGGTAACCTTGGCCGTGATTGTCTTCACCGGCCCACAGACTCGTTCTGCGCTGTCGACATCTCCCTCTCGATCAAAGACAGGTCTTCTCGAGTACGAGATCAACTCCCTCACAAAGATTCTCTGTGCTCTTACTCTGGCACTATCGATAATCCTGGTTGCTTTCCAAGGCTTTACCAACGCGGAGGGCAACGTGTGGTACATCAAGATCATGCGCTTTCTGGTTCTGTTTTCCACCATTGTTCCGATCAGCCTCCGGGTGAATCTGGACCTCGGCAAGAGTGTATACTCGTGGTTTATTCAACGCGATCCAGGTATGCCAGGAGCCGTGGTGAGGACCAGCACGATACCGGAAGATCTTGGAAGAATCGAGTACCTATTGAGCGACAAAACCGGCACACTTACTCAGAACGAGATGGAAATGAAAAAGATTCACATTGGCACGGTCTCATACGCCAACGAGGCAATGGATGAGGTGTCTTCCTACATCAAACAAGGCTTCCATGTCCAGCCAACTCTGTCTGACGCTTCGGACAGCACGCAGCTTGTCACACCATCATCCACATTTACCAACACAGCAGCCAGTGGTACCACGCGTACCCGCCGTGAGATCGGTGCCCGAGTTCGTGATGTTGTTCTGGCTCTGGCTCTCTGTCACAACGTCACACCTACTACGGATGAGGAAGATGGTCAGACCGTCACTTCATATCAGGCATCGTCTCCCGATGAGATCGCCATCGTGAAGTGGACCGAGGCGGTCGGCCTGAGGTTGACGTACCGAGATCGACAGAGTATGACCCTCAGCTTTTCCGAGACGGGGAAGACTGTAGTTCATGTACGAATCCTCGACATATTCCCCTTCACGTCAGAGGGAAAGCGCATGGGTGTTATCGTGCAATTCTTCGAGCGCCCTAACGAGATTGGCAGTGGGGAGACCTGGTTCTATCAAAAGGGTGCCGACACCGTAATGAGTTCCATCGTTGCCGCAAACGATTGGCTCGATGAGGAGACCGCAAATATGGCCCGGGAAGGTCTACGTACGCTAGTCGTCGGTCGTAAGCGGCTCTCAGCGGAGCAATACCGCGAGTTCTCTAGCAAATACCAGGAGGCATCGCTTGCCATCAACGGCCGAGACGCAGGCATGCAAAAGGTCGTGTCACAGTACCTCGAGCGAGACCTGGAGCTGCTCGGAGTGACGGGAGTTGAGGACAAGCTGCAAAAAGATGTCAAGCCGTCACTGGAACTTCTACGCAACGCCGGTATCAAGATTTGGATGTTGACGGGCGACAAGGTCGAGACGGCTCGCTGTGTCGCTGTCAGCTCCAAACTGGTCGCGCGTGGCCAGTATATCTATACCTTGGCCAAGATGAAACGGTCTGATAGCGCTCAAGACCACCTCGACTTTTTACGGAACAAGACGGACGCGTGTCTGCTCATCGACGGCGAGAGTTTAGCTCTGCTACTGCAATACCACCGATTGGATTTTGTGTCTGTTGCAGTGCGTCTACCGACGGTGGTAGCTTGCCGATGCTCTCCGACGCAAAAGGCTGAGGTGGCACGGCTCATCAAGGATTACACTCGCAAACGTGTCTGCTGTATCGGAGATGGTGGCAATGACGTCTCCATGATTCAGGCCGCCGATGTTGGTGTCGGTATCGTAGGCAAGGAGGGACGACAGGCCAGTCTGGCAGCCGACTTTTCCATCGAGCAATTTCATCACCTCACCAAGCTTCTTGTCTGGCATGGTCGTAACAGCTACAAGCGGAGTGCCAAGCTCGCTCAGTTCGTGATTCATCGTGGTCTTATTATTGCAGTCTGTCAGACCATGTACAGTATTGCCATGCATTTCGAGCCGGATGGCTTGTACAAGGTTCGTTTCTACTGTAAGCTTGCATCAACCGAAGAAACCTAGCTAACCAAGAAACCTCCCATCTTTGCAGGATTGGCTACTGGTCGGGTATGCCACAATGTACACCGCATTCCCCGTGCTCTCTCTGGTTCTCGACAAGGACGTAGATGAGAACCTTGCAAATATTTACCCAGAACTCTACAAGGAGCTCACGTCGGGTCGGTCGCTCTCATATCGGACCTTTTTCGTCTGGGTCTTGGTCTCAATCTACCAAGGAGGCATCATCCAGGGCCTCTCGCAGCTGCTTACCGAGGTTGACGGTCCCAAGATGGTGGCAGTCAGTTTTACAGTCCTGGTGCTCAACGAACTGCTCATGGTAGCCATTGAAATCACGACCTGGCATCCTGTAATGATCGTATCGATAGTTGGCACATTCCTTGTCTACATGGGCTCGATACCTTTCTTGTCGGGGTATTTTGATCTCAAGTTCATGATTACATTGTAAGTTTACCTGCGCTTTAGGTTGCCTTTACCGGCTTAACACTAACTCTTTCGACTTCTTTTACCGTTACAGGGACTTCTTGTGGCGAGTGTTGGCCATCCTCGCCATCTCCCTCATACCCCCCTATGTCGGAAAGCTCATCAGGAGGACCATGAAGCCGCCATCTTACAGGAAGGTGCAAGGTATATGAGTGGCGATGAAACATTATTTTTTCTTCCTTATTTTTTTCATCACTACAAAGTATGTTTACTAGCTGCATTATATGGCGTCTGCAAGGTCATTGGCGGGTGTTTGGTCTTTTCGCATGTATGCACCGCTGCAAGCATAGATATCCTTTTACGAAGTATAATAAAACAAACCATACCGTTTTATCTTGGTCTGTAATGGATTGATCATGCTATACCTCTTCTTTCTTTGATGTTTGACCTTGCATCATGTAGGCCAGGCTCTACCCCCTCAGTGCTATTATGCAGAGCTTATAATGGATCGCTTCGGGCTTCAACCTCGGCTGCCGGTCATTTCTCAACGGCGCGGAGGTAGGATGCGACCTCTAGAGCAATTTCCCATCAAGGACTAGCTGATCTGCCGAGTCGACGATCGACGTCTGAGAATCCCTCTGCATGATCCTCATACCACTGGCAGGCTGAGATGGCA
>JAVHJQ010006399.1:366-20103 GCA_031306095.1 Pyricularia sp. CD86 | reverse complement strand
GTAAGTTTGTCCCGCCACCCCTTGCATTCTGTACCCCCTTGCACACCGCAACACACCGCAAATTTGGCGGCTCCTTCGACTCCTACGTAGCATTCTGCTCCATCAAAAAACATTTGGGGTTTCGGAGAAATTACCAGGGCTAACGTTTAGTCCCTTGGCTTTTTTCCCCCTCTTGCAGGAAGCAAGAACTCAGCAGCCGAACAACCGAACTGGAATCCTTAGAGCAGCGCATAAGGGAGATGGAGGCCCGCCTCCGTCAGCGCGGCAGCCCACCCAACAGCACCGGCCCCGCCGCCAACAGCGCCAGCCCGAGGCATGTGCGGTCCCCCATCAGCGGCGTGTTTGACGAGCCTACCCAGGGCGGCAACGACGGCGGTAACAAGCAGCAGGACGACGAGGCCAGGCGTCATGAGTCGAGGGCTGGGGACAAGTACGCCGGATCCAGGCCCGGCACCGCCCGCGCTTCGAGGCAAGCTGTGCCCGGTGCCCTCCCGCCCACTCCAACCGAGTCAGAGGGTCAGTAAGAACGTGGCACTTCAATCATTACTTTCCTTACTCGCACTCGTTTTCCCGCCCCATTTGCAATGCCGACTCCCTTTCCCATTCCGGCCTCTGTATTGCAATGCAAGCTGACATGGTTTACTGTATCGCCCGCCCAACAGACGGTGACCGGGAGAGGGATCACGTTTAATTTTTGTCTTGAAGAAAAAGAAAAAAAAACAAAAAATAGAAAGACAAGCCTCTTCTGGCCAAATCTTTTACACAAACTCTTTTTTCACCCCGAGTTTCAACCACACAACAACATGGAGCTATTCCCCGCGAACGATTTTACGATGAAAGCAAAGATTGCGAGACTTTCAACCGGCAGATCAGACTAGAGCATAACCCGACAATTGCCTGTCTGGGACGCATAGACTTCTACCTGTCCCATTTTCCCACTTGTATTCCAGTGCGAAACACAAACCCAGCATAGCCTCTGCACCGACCCCGTCAATCATTTGCAGTGGTGGGTCCCACCCCTGGTTGGTAACAAGGCGGAGTTGGTGAATTTGCTCGTTTGTCTTGAATCAAAATTCCTTGATTCTTTGCGCTGGAGAGATGC
Organism: Pyricularia sp. CD86; assembly: GCA_031306095.1. Taxonomy (NCBI): domain Eukaryota; kingdom Fungi; phylum Ascomycota; class Sordariomycetes; order Magnaporthales; family Pyriculariaceae; genus Pyricularia; species Pyricularia sp. CD86. The sequence goes on along the minus strand of JAVHJQ010006399.1, from coordinate 19,001 downwards.
TTCGGAGAGTATCACTCTTTACGAAATTAGTTCAAAGACCACACTCACATGGGACTTCTCTCGAGGCTTGGTTCTCTCTTTTGGTTTGTTTGTTCCAGCCCCACATTTATTCTCAGCATAGATCAATCAGGCATAGTTGAGACGGAGAGAGAGAGAGATGCGAGTTGGGCTGCCTTGGAATATAATTGCAGGCAGTAAGGGATTTTTTTTCTTCTTTTTTGGATACCATTTGTTTGGACGGCTAGAGCGTCGGCTCTAGACCGGAGTTTGGTCGAGGGAAGAGAGACTGACGGCGTTCTTGGTGTTCATTGCTATTCAGAATCGGGTTTATTTTGTTTGTGTCCCTCTAATCTAGGGTCTTTTGGTTTTTACCGTTTGAACTCCTATTTACATTGCATTGTAATCATATCACAAACACCGGCCGCGGGAACATTGCTTGCGATAGATCATACTCTTGTCGCTATGAGCGCGGGAGCTATAGCATTCCAGCTTTGGTTGCTTTTTTTTCTTTTACTACCAACTGGAATTCGAATAGATTTTTCGGGCCATTCTCTGGGACTGGTTTACGATTGTGCCAATTGCCTGGCCAATCAACACAGGATGGCTCTTTTATTTTTCAAAATTTGAAACCAGACGTTCGATCTGATCATCTCGGGTACCCCGATGAGAAGCATTGCACGGCCCAAAGAGATTGGATATAATTTAGGGCCCTCGACAAGTTGACAATTAGCCAAAGCTCCATTGGCAATCCCATAGCTGAAATGGCGGCAGTAAAACAAATAGAGTCCCAGAACGAGCGAGAATCTAGCGCGTCTTCGTACCCTGATCCTGCGACAGTCATCCAATCTCGAACATAACCACGGGCGCTTAAGCCCCCACCTTCTTGTTCGCAAACCCAACCGTCTTGTTCTGCACATCAAAGACGGCGTAGACGGCCTTGAGAAAGACGTCGCCGAGGATGCCAAAGCCATACACCTTGACCGGCCACGGTTGGATGCCTCCGTAGCAGAGCTTCTCGGTGACGTTGGTGTAGGCAATATAGTGACCCGGTATAGTGCCATTTAGACCTGCGATTGAGAATTCCCAACTCGGAAGGTTCTTGGTCTCGTTGCAAGGGAACGTGTAAGAATCATACCACTTGTTATACTCAGCCCCCGGCACCTGATCGTAGTACATCTTGGTCAGATCCATGGGCAAAAGCATCAGCGTGGTGCCTGTGTCAGCGATAAAAGACCAGTTTGACTGCAACAAGATGTTGGTGCCGCCCACGTGGACACTGTTTATGTCGAACTGCCAAAACTCGGATGTCTTGTTCATCCTGGCCCAGTGAATTTCGCCCTCGTAGTCACTCTTGGGTACGTGGCCGAAGCGAAATCGACCAGTGTCTTGGTACCGAAGGTCGGCGGTAAAGACAAACTCGTCAAGGACAGGCTCGAGCTTCTCAAGCAGCGTCGGTTGGCTAGGAATGACAGTGCTGGGGTGGTTGGGACAGAGGCCAGCGAGACCCGACATGTTGACGTCCATGACCATGGCCACCGATGCCATCTTGGCCGTCTGAATTGTCATGTTTTTGATTTCAACGTCACCGATGGAGAGAGTGTCTTTCCATACATCACCACTTGCGTAGGTGCCATCGCCTGCCAGCCGGTCAGTGTTTGGTGATGGAAACAGTGGACCAGCCAAAATTCGATGATATTTATTCTGGGCTCAAAGAATGAATTTATCCTACCATACTCGATATACCAAGATGTGTCGGCCAGATGAGATGCTGTTTTGGAGACTTCTGGGGCGTAGAATTTCTGGTCACCCTTGTGACCTCCGGTTGTTGATGCATACATCCAGCTATTTTTGAGCACTACAAGTCAGCAGTGACCATGGGTTTTGCTTCTAATGCTTGAAAGACGACTTACGTGTCTGACGACCCAGTGTCGAGGTTCATCCATACCATCTGCGCAGGCTCGCCCACCATGATGGGGCTCAGATACTCGATGTCGAGCTCCTGTGGCCAAGAAGGGACCTCACCCGCTATATTCAGCGCATCGTCAATAAACTTTTCCATGGGGAAAACCATCCACCTAACACCTTGTGGGAAACCTCGTGAACTCACTTGCATTGCTCGCTCCAAGCTTGACTTTTTTCATCGCAGCCATGGTCTTGGACAGGCCTTGTGGGATAGGGGCATGATACTTGGCGTGAGCAAAGGCGTACTCGGCAGGGCCATTACGTCTGGCGTTGCGGTTATGGACCTGGTCAATATGGAAACGGCCTCCGAAGCCAGATGGGCTTGGAGCTCCAAGGATAGAGATTGCCCATATGGCGAACGGTAGAGCATGTTTCAACATTGCTATAAATTGTTTGCCGCCTTTGTGGCCTTACAAAAAAGAATGTGTTATTAATGATCCCTTGATGACTTCAAGGTTCTTGTGAGGATTCGGGATCAAGGATGGTGTCAAAATGAGCGGCTGCCGGTGACGGATGGATGGAATCGCGAATTGGGAGACAGGAGGTGAAAGAAGAGTTGAAATACGACGGATCGGAACTTTTAAGGAAAATAGTCTGGCCCAAAGTGATCAAAATGACGCGTGTTTGTGTATCAAAGACACCGAGTCTTGCCGCGCCTAGTTCCGGGATTTCTGTTTCTGTTTCTGTTTCTGTTAGTTTTTGTGTGTGCTGAGAGGTATGGACCTTCCTAGCCTGGACCGAGACCAAGTCCCCATGTTACATGTCCACATGTTACCTACGAGTGGCTTCTTGGATTCGTAAGGAGCAGAAGTAGCGAGGCACTTGCCCAAGGTAGACATTTAGGTAATTAATTCGCACGTTACGCAGTCACTCTCGACCTTCTACCTACCGCCAAGGAGATATGCAAGTACTTGATAACGTCCAGGGGACCATATGCCTCATTTTCGTTACAGAGAAAAATTCCATGGTGTAATGTCGTTGTACAATGGATTCGACTTCTACCAACAATTTCTGCAGGAACCCAGCCAGCCAGCCAGCCAAAGACAAAAAACCCCCCGCCTTCTTTATGCCGGCCAGTTGCCCTCGCTTACTTGCTTGCAGTTCCGTCCACTTTGTGAAACCTCAGCAAACAACCCAAGCGTAGCGAGACTAGACGTCAACGGGGCCACAGCCAAGCCGTCAGTGGATGCAGGCAGCCGGCAAAACGACATCACCAACAAAGCAGCAAGCCATGGCTCCCGTGCAGAAACATTTAGTAATCTTTTTTTTTTTTTTGAAAGGACTGCAGGCAAGCTCGTACACTCACTCCAAGCTAGGTTCCTAGCAAAGGTATGTATGTATGTTGGTTACCTAAAGTAGACGAGGTAGCGTAACGAAGGTACAGTACATGATTATTACATAGCAACAAAGCCACCGCAGCAGTTTTGGTGTCATGTCCCACAAAGAGAGCCAGCCTGCTTACCTTAGAGGGGGGTTGTACCTTGGTATATACCTGCCTGTCTACCCCTTACATATCACGTCTCGCGAGCGTCTTGCCGCACTCCTTCGAATGGCAGGATTCACAGCATGTCGTGTTGTCTGCAAAGATGTTCCCTCCAACGTGTACATCAACAGCTCTTATCTGCCGAGGTGACCAGTAGAGGAATGCCGGGCTTATGCGTTCCTTGCCAACTGTGGCACCAGTAAGGCCCATTGTTTAGATAGTAGTTTTCTCTCTCTTTTTTTTTTTGGTTCTCCTCGACCGAATGTAAACCTGGAAAAAACAAAACCATCTGCATGGACAGTCAGACTCGGGGAGAGCATGTCAGAACATAGAATAGGCGGCGACAAACGGCTAGCTCTTGAATATTTTCCTTGTTCTACACGCTAAAACTTGTATATCGCCCACTGAATTCCATAACGTCTGAAAATATCTCGCATGTGGATCGTCATTTGTTTATCCCCTTATAAGAGAGACCTTTCTCCGCAAATTATAACTCCTCGTGCTTGATCTTGGTGTCATCGCTCTTCTTCTCCGCCTTCTTGTCGTCACCCTCTGTCTTGGGCGGCGCATACTGCTTCAGCAGCTCATCCAGCTCCTCCTGCGTTGGCATTTTGCCGTCCTTGCCGAGCTCTATCTTGACCGGCTTGTCCGACTTTGCACCGCTCGCCTTCTTCTGCGCCTTCTTCTTCTTGGCATCCTCCTCCTTTTTCCTCTTCTCAAAGTTCCTGACGCCCTTCATCGTCAAGTCCATACCGGCCTTGTCCAACTTGGTCCGCCACTCGGTCAATTCCTTGATGGTAAGGACTGGGTCGGTCGTCTCGGCCAGCTTGGACTGCTCCTTGAGCTTCTCATCGAGCCATGGAACAATCTTGGCCTTGAGTTCCTCGAGCTCGGTGAGATCCTCGGGCCTATACATGGGTGGAACTGGGCCACGTTCCTTGTTCAAGTCCTCCATGCTGGGCTCTTTGTTGTTTGCCTTGGCATCATCGTCCTCAAGGCCAGCAAACTCATCCTTGGGGGTCGCCTCAGGCGCAGCCGACTCAGTGGTAGACGAAGATGAGGCAGCCTCGGCCGACTTGAATGCATCGTACTCTGCGATGCTCTTCTTGATGTTCTCGACAAACTCATCTGTCTGCTTCAGCGCATCCTGTAGTCCCTTGACAAGCTCGGGTCGCTTCTTAGTTTCCTCGATTCTCAGTTGAACCGGGTTAACAATATCTGTCAATTCCTTGAGTTTTGCCTTGAGCTCAGCCATGGGGGCATCGGCACCATCATCGTAGATCCACTCGCTAGCAGCGCTGCTAAGAGTCTCGAGCTTTGTCCGCTCCTCAGGCGTAGAAGCCTTCACAAAGTCATCGTTCTCAAGGAGATCCCTGACCTTGTAGGTAAAGCCCTCGAGCTGGTTGAGAGCGTCCTCGCGCTGGCGACGTGCCTTGTCTGAGGCCTCGAAAGCCTTGAGGCGGTCTTTGGAGGCCTTGAGCTCTGCCTTGGAAAGCTCCGGAACACCATCCTTGACAAGCTCGAATTGCACAGGAATCACAATAACCTTCTTCTGGGGAACGCTGGGCTCTGCGGATTCCGAGGCGGAGGCGGATCCACTCGTAGTTGACGCCGAAGACTTGGCTGACTTGGAGCCCTTGGAAGAGGCCGTGCTGGACGAGGATCCGTCGGCGCTTTCGCCACCGAGGGGCTTCTGGTCATCCTTTTTGCCAAAGCCAAAGAGGTTCTTGACCCCATCGACGACGCCCTTCTTCTCCTGAGTTTCAGTTTCGCACTGAACCGTGAGCTTGGTGACATCCACCTCGCCATTCTCGCCGCTCAATTTGACGCTGAGCTTGAACTGGACGTCGCTAGGCTCACACGAGTACTTCTCCTTCAACTCGGCAACGGAAGCCGTCAGGTTTTTGGTAGTGAGTTTGGCGGTGGGTACATCGATATCCGAACCGGTGACAGGAGGAAGTTGCGGGACCTGCTGGTAGAATATAATTTCCATATCTTCCTTGTTGGGCAGGGTGATTTCCTTGGCTGGACCACCCAGGTGCGACCTAGCGCTCCAGAGACGCTGCTGGGTCGGCTTGCCCTTGTGGTTGTTGTACTTGATACCCGATGCGTACGAGACACCGTCAGAGACCCTGATCTCCTTGACACGGAAGCTGGGGCTGATTTCAGCCGCCCTGAAACCAGCACCGAATACGGCGGCCTCATCGGCGTTGACGTTGGCGCGGAGCTTCTCGGCACCAAACAGCTTCTCCAGCTCCTGCTGGACGAACGGGGTACGCGTAGCACCACCGGCCAGGATTACCGAGTCGAGGTCTGCAATATCGATCCCAGCTGTCTCTAGGGCGGTCTTCACAGCGACAGATACACGGCCGACATGGTCTTCTGCCATCTTCTCAAAATCAACCCGTTCGATCTTGTACTTGAAGTCGACATCATCATAGAGGCCCTCGAAGCTTGCGCCAGTGTTGGAGTTGGCGCTCAGAACATGTCTTATACGCTCAGCCTCCTTGGTGAGTTTCGAAATGGCGCGTCCGTGAGCCTTGACGCCCTGGATCGTGACCGAGGCCTTCTTGGCAGCCGGCGACTCGGCGAACTTGGCAATCATGTCATCAACGATCAGGTAGTTCAGAGCGTCACCGCCCAGGGTACGATCCCAACCACTGCCCATGACCTGAACCTCCTGGACCGTCTTGTTGAACTTGCCAATGTCCTTGACTTGCCGGCTCTGCATCTTGAGGACTGTGGCGGTCGTGGATCCGGCGCCCATGTCGAAAACCATGTGGTGCTCCGCCTTGCCACCCTGGTTGATGTTTGGGAAGGTTCGGCTGGTGGCGTAGTGAAGACCAACGGCAAGACCATCGCTGATCAGCGACAGGACTCGAAGGCCTGCGAGCTCCGCAGCGGTCTCAGTGGCGCGCCTCTCCTCGAGGGTGTAGAAGGGCGGAACCGTAATGACGGCGGAGCGAACGGTCGAACCGGCCATCTCCTCTGCGCTCTTTTGTACGCTCTGGAGTTCCATGGCCAGAAGCTCCTCAACCATCCAAGCCTCCTCTTCGGGGCTGAAAGCACCCGCGCTCTTGAAAGTGGCCGTCTTCCGTAGGTTGTGCGAGCCGAGCTGCAGTGCGGGGTGGCGGGCGGCGTACTCGAGGACGACAGACGTGTCGGTTGGTAGGCCCAGGAGGGCTTTCAGGTTCGGGTAGACGTCACCAGGGAAGCGCGGGGCGAGGGCCATGGCGTCGGAGCCATAGGCCCGCTCAGGATATTCTCCAGGCTTTGGTCCATTTTGTGGTGGCTTGAAGGCGACCGCCGACGTTTCTTTGCGCCGCGAATCCTTGGTCAAGACAATGTCGAGGGGAATTCCTGGCTTTACAAGCGAAGCCTTGAGATACTCTGTGCCCAGGTCAATGCCTATAACGGCCGAGATGGCGAGGACATTAGAGGAGAATAGAAACAAAGAACAAAGTAGCTTTATAAGAGGCGACATGGCTAGTTTCGCCATGGCGCCGGCACCCGTCGCGGGATTATGTTGCTATATTCGTCTGTGCTGTCCTCGAGATCGTCCAAGGTAGTAGGCAGTAGATAAGTAGCTTTGGTATGGCACCTTTGGAATTGGTGGTTAGGTTAGGTACCCAATGTAAGGTAGGTAGGTAGGTAGTGGGTAGGATGCTGGCCTATAGCTCATGTAACTGCAACGTGGGGTATATTGTCATGAAGAAGGGAAGAGGAAGAAAGGAACGAACGAGATATAGGAAAGCACAGCGTCATATATCACGATAAAAGACGGGGTGTAATGTGGCCTCTAGGAGAAGGATGGGGAAAATAAAAACCACAACACAGCGCGAAAAAACGGATATATCTGGCTTTGGTCGTTCCAACCTTTTGATAGCTCACCCACACCCACTTTGGGAAGAGGACACTTGTAGCCAAAATAGTTCGCGCACTGCCTTCCCGCCAGCCGACAAAACTCACTCAATCAAGCTTCTGATTGGCCACATTCACCCATCTGCCATTTCGGGCCCACATTATGCCACTGCATGGTCGTCGTCCTGCCCCTTGCATTGCCCACCGCTTAGACTGGGCGCTTTAGTCACTTTTTACGAGATAGAATCTGGGGGATCCTGCTCGAAGCTGCACGCCAGTTGTTGTCGGCAATTTTTTCTTCTTTTTTCTTCAAGAGCCCCCAACCACAAGAGCCGCACGCCCCAAACCAAGGTGCCATCACGGAAAATGGTGTCTAGAGTGCGGTTCAAATTAAATGCGAGACTAAAACATACATACGTCAAGAAAAAAAGAAAAAAAAAAGACTATATCCAGCTTAATCAATGCTTGCTCCTTGAGGTATCATTACAACAATTAACTATCAAACAGCCCCACCACAAAGATGGGTTTGGACGCGGCGAAGCGCCCACATCTTTTTTCTATTCACTTGGATGAACGGCATTGTAATTCGCATATGTAACAGTAGGCAGAAGCAACAAAAACTCGAGTGGGTGATGCCGAGGAAATGGCTGATGCAGGATGAATTTGAGGAAACGAGTTGGCTCATAGATCTCTCCACGATCAGGATTGACTTGCGAGGTAGTTGGCAGCCTATTGACCGATAGTTAGTCGAAATCAGTCGCACGAGAGATGATACTTGGAGTTGATAAAAATATGGAAACTTACCCTCTCGAGATTATAATCGTACTTCTCGAGCGCGGCCACGGCATCTTTACGAGAGTAGCCCATGCTGGTCAAGTTCTTGAGGATTGGATCGTCATGCACTCCTTCTTCAGACAACAGCCGATTCACATCAGCTGGCCGTGATGGGGCGACAGTAGATGACTTTGCCGGCGTCGAATTCTCTGTTGCGGCCGGGGCTACAGCGCCGGTGTTGCCAGCGGCCGGCCCATCAAGATCAGCAAACAGGGCGTCCCAGTCATGGTTATCGTTTCCTGCGCTCGCTTCAGCAGCTGTTCCCGGAACCGCAACTTTAGCCGGAGCCGCCGGTCCTGTAGAGGCTGGCTGAGCACTTGAGCTACCAAGTGAAGCGCTGCTACCGCTCACAAAGTCAAAGCTGCTCGTCTCAGCTCCCAGGTTTGGCGCTCCAGTGCCAGTAGTGGGATCCTTGGAGACGTCGCTCTTGGTTCCATGACTTCTCGGGGGCGAGGAATCGTCAAAGACGGGATTGAAGTCGTCCAAAGCCGAGCGAGAGATGTTGGCGAAGTCTTCATCAGCTGCTGAGCCCTCTTGGGCGTCTTCCAATCCCTCGAAGTCGTCGTCAAGATCGTCAAAAGACTTCTTTTCCGGCAGAGGCGGCGGGGCAGCGGGTGGCGGCCCGCTCGGCCCTGCTGAGCTCAAGAGACCCGTGGCTGTAGGAGCGGTGGAAGAGGCCGGATTACCGGAAGTAGGCGGCATCGCCGTATTCACAGAGGAAGATGAAGTAGCGGCAGCCGGTGTCGTTTCAAGATTGCTATAAATCCACCCAATGTCAGCACATTCTACTCTGGCTCAGCTACTCATGCATCACCGAGGCATAGACAAGTCTGAAATGCAAATACACACGCTATGGGCTATAGCAGCGAATCGTACCTCGAAGCGCCATCAGCCCCTGAAGGTGCAGTGGATGGGGATGTCGGTTTGGTGTCCATGGAGGATGCAACGCCAATCGGATTCGTTTCCGTTGCGGGTTTCGGAGACGTCGGCGCAAAGTCATCGTCAAATCCATCTCTATCACTTTCAGAGTCGGAATCGTCATCACGTTCTAGCTCCGAGATGGGCGGGAATTCGGAGGCGAAAGCAGCCACCGTCGGTTCTTTCCCTTCAGCCCCGCCAGTAGACGAAGATGGCATGTCAAATGCGGAAGCTCCTGCTGCCGTCGGCTTGGTGTGTGCATTCTTGAAGCTTGCGAAAGCAGATTCGAAATCATCCTTAGCCTTGGCCTGATCGACAGAGGAAAATGGGTCACCGACGCTGTCGGAGTGCGAGTGAGTGACCGCACGGGGAGTTGGTGAGGTGGTGCCAGCAGCATCGCCCTGTATCTTGTCAGCACTCCCACCACCACGAAAAGTAGCTTTCACGTCGCTATTAGTTGGTACTTACATGAGATCCCGAGGCCGCACTGATACCCGTATTGGTGGACTGCAGCGGGGCGGCCGGTTGTTTCTGGGCAGACTCGGATGGTGGCACATCCATATGACCCATCCTGCTCGCAGGCGGAGATACCTGACGGGATGATGACAAAGACTCTGACTCTCCGAATGGAAGGAAGCTGGAATTGATCTGCCGGGACTCAGGCGGCGCAGGGGGTTCGCCCGTCGTCAGGGTGGGTTGTCGGCTCAAGTTGGGAGTGTTCGAGGTGGCGGGTGTCGCAAAAGACGTCGCACTGCCCGTAGAAGCACCCGTGTTTTGCGCTGCCAGGAAGGCGGTAGTAGTTGGTGGGGTGTTGGACGCGGAGCCGAAAGATGGGCCAAAGACATCATCAAACGACTTGTCGTTGCTCGATGGCTTCGCAGGTGGCGACGCAAATGCACCCATGATGTCTGTGCTGCCAGTTCTCCTGAAGAACGGGTTGTTGACACTTGCCGTCGAGGCGGCAGGGCTAGCCACCTGGGCGGCAGAGCCGGTGTTTTGCCTGCTGAGTTCTCCTGTTCCCTTGGACAAGTCTTCCATCTCTGACTTGAGCTTGTCACGCTCCGACTCGTTGGTGGCCAGCTGCTTTTTGTTAATAGCAACCAATCCTTTCTGCTGCCGCGCCTCCAACTTGAGCTTCTCAATCTGCGGCTTTAGCTGGGCCACCTCGGCATTGACGGCCCGAATGCGCTCTTTCAAGTTGGCATTCTCCTGTTGATCTGCTTGTAGCGCAGCGGCAACCTGACGATGCTGATTCTGAAGGTCTTGATATGTGCCTTCAAGCATGGCCATCTCTGTCTGCAGCTTCTTGGTCTCATTGCGAGAAGCGTTCAGCTGATCCTCGAGTGCTCGCACGTCCTTTGCTTCCTTCTCGTACAGGGCACGCAGTTGAGCCAGGCGCTGCTCAAAGTTCTTCTTCTGCGCAGCCGACTGGTTCAGTTCGTTCTGCGTAGTCGTTCGCTGACCTTGAACCTCCTGCATATGTTTGCTCAAGGAGCTAACCTGATTCGACAAGTTCGCAAGCTCGGCCGAGTCGTTGCTAACATTCTTGCTACCTTCATCATTATCACCCAGTAAGTCATCATCAAAGGTCCCAGAATGCTGCGGCCGTTGTGCTGTAGGTGGTTTAGGAAACCCGCCAGCGGAGCTGTTGGAGGCGCCCGTCGTTTGCGCGGTGAGGGTGCGACCGAACGAGGAAGACGGGACAAACGGAGCAAAGGTGGGAACAGTGGGAGACTGTTTGGCAGGCGAGGCAGATGCGGGGCTTGCGTTGCTCCCAAAAGGATCGTTGGAGCCTCCTGTTGTGATCGGCTTCTGTACAGGTGCAGCTGGCACGGGAGGGGTGTCCAGGCCGAAGAGATCGTCCAAAGCAGACTTGGGCTGAGCAGGTGGCGGTGGTGGTGGAGCAGGCGCATCAAAAGCGGAGTGTGCTACATTAGCTGTAGGCGGTCTGACCTGGCCTCGCATGCTGGGTGGAATAAGATTGGGAGGGAGAGTAGCCGGTAGTGTATTGGCACCGTTGCGGTTGGTGCGTTGTTGTCGAATGAGGTACATAGCAATTGCAAACTCATCACGTGTGAGCCTGCCAGCTGAGTTAATATCGGCAAGATCCCAAATCTGTGCAAGCGTATCCTCTGGTAGATTGGACTGGCTGAAGAAAGGTACGGCTTCCTCTCCAGTGATGAACCCTTTGTTGCCCACGTCCAGCTTGGCATACTCCTGATCGAACCGAACCTTGTCTGCTGCGGTTATGAGCCAATCGCTTCCAGGCCCTGTGTGTGACCTTCCAAGCGGGCTCCCAGTCCTCATCTGGGACTGTCCACTCAACTGCCTAGGAATCGCGGGAATGGGAGGAACTCCCGAAGTAGGACTTCTTTGGCCTGGGATTCCGGTCGGGCGGCGAGTTGCGGCCTCATAGAGGCCAGCAGGTACAACATTGGGCAGTCCACGTAGTTGACCTTGCTTGGTAGAGGCCAGGAGATGCATAGCAATGATGAACTCGGTCTGCACCAGTGCGCCCCGCTGTTCTGTGTCGGCCAACTGCCATATGCGTCCGAGAACCTCTGTAGGCAGGCCGGACCTTTCAAAGATCTGGCGGGCCTGGTCACCCGGGAGCATATTCCCGGGGGCTAAGTTCTGCTGCTCGAAAAGACCTGCATATTGCGCTGCCTTTTCGGGTGTCAAGGGCGGGATACGGACGCCGGTGCCCTGTGCCTGAAGAGGCATCGCAGCCGGTCCAGGGCCAGACCCGCTGGTTTGGGGTGCCAGGCCTGGTATGTTGATGCCATCGAAGCGAGGCAGAGGCCCAGGCTGTAAAGCGACATCGGGTGTGGGTTCGCGGCCAGCCTGCGCGTGACCGATCAGACGTAGGACGATGCCAAAGCCAGCTGGGGTGAGAAAGCCTCGGTTTTCTTGATCCGCTATCTGCCAAATCTATGTATTGGACAGCAGTAGGTTAGCGGACGAGAAGCTGGACGACTGTGGTTGTTTTGTAACGTCGTCGTCTCGATGGGCGCAAATCCTACTAACCTCTCCGAGAATACGGGATTCAAGCCTGGTCTTGTCGAAGAACTTGACTGCAACATCGCCAGTGACGACACCCACCCCGTCGGTGTCGGCCTGTCGGAACAACTGTCCGTAGTATCGTTTCTCGTCTGGTGTCAGGTTTAAGTTTGGCGCACCTGTACAGATTTCAATCACGACCACAAAAGGTCAGCTTTGTTTAGCAGTAAAGAAGTAAAGAAACCACATCTCCCATTTCTCACCTGCTTCGGCGCCAGACTCTGCCATGTTGACGGTTTATGCAGTCGTGCCTGGGCGTTGACCGAGCGAAACGGAGACGTGCAAGGTTGGGCTCGGCTCGGCGCAGATAGAACGAAGCGTTCTGCGGGTAGCAAGGAAACCGTTCTCTGTTTCTTTGGTGATAAGCAGGTAAACAGCACACGCTCTGCGCTTCGACGAATACGAAACCAATAATTATGCAGAGAACGGTGGCGGAGGAATGCGGTAGACGGTCTGTAAAGTAGAGTATTAGGTGTTTGAGACTTTGCCGTGGAATCTTCAAAGTGGGATGAGATGGCTGGGGAAGACAAGGACGTTGCTGGGAGGAAACAACGTGGTGGACCGGGGAATCCGCCCATGAAGTTGCTTGACCAATTCGGCACCCTTGCAATTCACACCTTACGTAGTACGCAGTAGGTACTCAAGGTACTGTACTGTACTGTACTGTAGAACCGAACTTGCCATAGTACGCGTGGAGGCCGGCCGAGGCGGGTGGAATTTGACTGGCTGGTTCTGGCTTAGCCTAGTGCCAACCCCTACGATGGGTCCACCGTCCAATCAACGTCAACGTAGCAAACATCAAACGAGTGCAGTATCCATGCATGCACACAGGCGTGACAGGCAACCGTCTGCCACCTCTACATTTTAGGTACTCCGCGCACCTTACCCAGAGACAGGTATCAGAAGAATACCTGTGCGCCACAGGTATTGGACGGTCGTAAAAACCCACTCGACGTGGAATCTTAGAAAAAAACATGGTACCAACCCCAACAGGTATCTGTATTAAAACGAGCTATTATGTTTCACCAAACCAAATAAAAATATGACCGACGCCTCTTCGAAAGAGACGACAGTGTCCTACATCCCAAAGACTTTTTAAGACTCTCCAGGAGTGGTCAGGAGTTCTTGTCTCCCAAGAATTACACTTGACATTTGCTGTATCAAAAGGGTATGCTGGCCTCTTTGGCAGGTGGCATCCATCCAGTCCATCCTTAGTCCTGGTCGTCTACCTCATGCCCTTGTAACAGAAGTATGAACAAAACGGGGCCACCGCTTGTCTAGTACTCCGCCTCAATGCCCTCCTCGTCACCAAGAGAGTCTGTAGCAACCTCCTCGTAATCGCGCTCAAGAGCAGCAAGATCCTCGCGAGCCTCAGAGAACTCACCCTCCTCCATGCCCTCGCCCACATACCAGTGGACGAACGCACGCTTCGAGTACATGAGGTCAAACTTGTTGGACAGGGCTGACCAAGCATCGGCGATGGCGGTCGTGTTGGAGAGAACGCAGCTGTGTGCAAGGTAGGCAATTTTGTCAGCAAAACCCGCCTTGCATCACTACAAACATCGAGAATTGGACTTACACGGCGCGGTTGACCTTGGCAAGATCACCGTTAGGGACCTGTTGAGGAGGCTCAAAGCAGATACCAAGCTTGAAGCCAGTAGGGCACCAATCAACGAACTGGATGCTGCGCTTGGTCTTCAGCATGGCAACAGCCGCGTGTGCGTCCTTGGGAACAACATCACCACGGAACAGCAAGCACGTGGCCATGTACTTTCCGTTTCGAGGGTCACATTTAACCATCTGGTTGTTTGGCTCGAAGCAAGACATGGTGATCTCTTGAACCGAGTTGGCCTCGTGAGCAGCGCGAGCAGCCGAGACAATCGGGGAGTAGGCGACCAAGGGGAAGTGGATGCGGGGGTAAGGCACCAAGTTGGTCTGGAACTCGTTCAAGTCGACGTTGAGGGAGCCATCGAACCGGAGCGAGGCGGTGATGGAGGAAACAACTGTTCATTGCATGGTCAATTAGCATCCAAAGCACTCAACCTCCGAGGTATACACCATGAAATCTTACCCTGAGCGATCAAGCGGTTCAGGTTCTCGTAGTTGGGCCTCTCAAGACCGAGGCTGCGGCGGCAAATATCGTAAATGGCCTCGTTGTCGACCATGAAAGAACAGTCCGAGTGCTCCAGTGTGGTGTGGGTAGTAAGGATCGAGTTGTAAGGCTCAACAACGGAGGTGGCGGTCTGGGGAGCCGGGTAGACGCAGAACTCGAGCTTGCTCTTCTTTCCATAGTCAACCGACAGGCGCTCCATAAGGAGAGAGCCAAAGCCGGATCCGGTACCACCACCGAACGAGTGGAAGACCAAAAAGCCCTGGAGACCAGAGCAACTATCGGCAACGCGGCGAACCTTATCCAGCACCTGGTCGATCAACTCCTTGCCGACGGTGTAGTGACCACGGGCGTAGTTGTTGGATGCGTCCTCCTTGCCGGTAATCATCTGCTCCGGGTGGAACAGGCTGCGGTAGGTACCGGTACGGACCTCGTCGACGACATTGGGCTCCAAATCGCAGTAAATTGTACGCGGGACATACTTGCCCTGGCCTGTGATTGCACGTGTGCAGCCTGTTTAGTACATGTGAGGGCAAAATAGAGTGTATCAAAGCCGCAGAAGGTCTTTTGTGTCGGCCAGTGCAGAAAATAACGAATGTGGCGTACCAGTCTCGGAGAAGAAGGTGCTGAAACCGTGGTCGGGATCGGCGGCCTTGCGCTCATCGGTGAGGAAACCATCGGGCTGGAAGGAAAACGAAGATGTTAGTATGAAGAACGTAGCTTTGCTCATGGGTTGTAGGCTGGTTACCTTGATACCGTGCTCGAGGCAGTAGAGCTATTGTAGTTTTTTTTTCAAGTCAGCCATCAAAGTTCGGACTGCCGAGGTTGCTTTGTTGCTTCCAGGCGCTATGGTGCTTTGGCAACAAGGCGCCGCCGTGTGTGTTTCTGTTGTGTGTGCGTGTGCTCACCTCCCAGCAAGAGTTGGCAATCTGGCAACCAGCCTGGCCGACTACAATTCAAACAGGCAGCGTTAGTTGATGTTATTTTGGCTGGATTGCTTCGGAGTGGCGTGTTCGGAGTTGATGCGGTGAAGAGTCTTGTGAGTTTTGTTTGGAGACGCGCTTACCGTTGATGCTGATAATCTCGCGCATCTTGACGGCGTTTTACTTTCGGCAGGGAAATTTACAAGCACTCTTTGAGTTGAATCTTCTATGGCGAAAGATGGAATTTTCAAAAGCCTCGAGAGCAAACAAAAAAAAAAGGAACACAAACTGAGGCAAATTGTCCAGCTGGCGTGCGTAGTACTTTAGGAGTTAGAGAAATTATCCCCAGTCGACAACAAACGAATACCAAAAGTTGAGGTGGGGGGACGGAATTTGCGTTGGACGTCAAAGGGACCTAGGATTGGTCGACAGGGTCGTTATGGCCTGTAGCAATAAACAAAGGGATCCACCCATACCGACAGGGGTTTAGGTGGCAGGTGGTGGGCGCGACGGGACTGGACCGAGTTCGTCAAGCTCTCTGCAGGGCACGCTTAGCAATCCGTGCCTGCCAGGATAGCCGGCTCGAGGTGGTGCTGATCAATAGGTAGACCGCTGCGCGGGATCCATGAAATCAAATTGTACTGGTTACAGCGAATGCAACCGAATGGAACCTACCTTGATAAGCGACCACCAACTTAGCATAGCACAACCGTATTTACCTTACTTGGTGCAACTATTTACTGTGCAGATTCGCATGCTCCTTGTGGAGGTTTTATCCAGAGAATATTTGTTGCATCTGCATGTATGACTTGCCTATTTGCACATTACTTCTTAATCTTTAGTCTAGGTGCACCCGAAAATCCGAGTCTTTCTGACGGGTCATGTTGAACCAGCTGCCCCTGCCAGTCCGTTGAGCCTAGCGCATACCGGGGGTTCCAACGATACAAAGCCGTTCGGGTGATTGCAGAAATCATCTCCAACGACTTGAGAGAATAAAGGCACGGACTGCAGATGTGACATGGACTAGCTCTAGACAATCAACCAACTAAGGTAAGGTAATGTAGACCAGGTAAAATCTTCTTTATGGTCGGAAATTGTCTCGCAATCGCGACACTTTGGGATGGTTTTGATCTCGTCTCATGGATGCAAAGCAATACTGACTTTACTGACAAACAGATAGACAGTCTAGGTCTAAGAATTGGGCACAGATCTAGCCTCAGTCTGGTACCAGAAACGCGCTGAAAGTTGTTGGACAAAAACAGACATATTCTTGTGGAGAGGCACGACGACAGTCAAAAAAAAAAAAAAAAAAAAAGAATCGGGGACGATTTAGCAGCCACACAGCCGTCAGCGCATGGTTAGCTGGCTTCAAACTCACAGGCAACACTAGGCTGGACACATCTCATGATCCCCTGTTAGCACTCGTGTGCTCGGACGGATCTCATCTGAGAAGACTGATTTCTTCTGAAGCGATCGCAGTGTAGAGTATTAGCTCAACGACAAGGGGTAGCAAGCCCCAGTAGACTTTAAGGCCCCCCGGCTTGCCTATTGTCCCACCGCTCCGTTGCGCCATGTTCTCAAAAGACCGAAACGGAATTTCAGCGGCCTTCATGGCTGCCGATCGTGGCGATAGTGCAGAACATCAGTCCGGTCCGCCGGATGAGCTCACGCAGGATTGCAAACTCGTCAGCAAAATCCCTAGAATTCTGCCCCATGAGCGCGTCTTCCCCATCCAGATTGGCTCCAAACTGTTCAAGCTCTCTGGCGCATCACTATCATCAGACGGTAAGATATGCAATACTTGGTGCCTTCTGGTTTTTTGTGAGCCCTCATCACTGACGAACCCTTGGTGTAGCTCCGTCGTATTTCTCTCAATATTTTCAATGCCAAATAAAGACGGCAGAAGAAAATGGAGATGATACTTGCTCGTCCATCCGTACGCTGTACATTGATCGGGATCCTATGACGTTCCAGGACATTGCTCTGCATCTACAAGGCTATCACGTTCATCCTAGGGATGGTACACACTTTGTACGGCTATTTGCTGATGCCCAGTTCTACTCTCGTAAGCCCCTGTGAATTTGAAACTCGTAGAGACTAAATTGGTGAAAGAGCTTTGCTGACACGCAAGATGACTTGCTGCCAAAAGTCCCCAAGTTGATATCACAGCTTTATGAAGAGTCTATCTTTATGTCCATCGGCCATCGGGAGTTCCAAATCCCACGCGATCTTTTCAAAGACCCGGGGAACTCTCCCAACTTCTTCACGCTGGGCTTTGCTATCTTCTTCTCATCCCCGGACGACCTTTTCCCGGGTCTGGACCGCAGAGACCTAATCCGCCCGCCCTCGATTATGCCCCCCTCTGTGCCTCACCGCTCTGCGGATACCTTTGAAGAGATCCTCCACTTGTTACGTGGCAACCCGGTTAATGTCCGCGACGAGACGCACCGACAGACTCTCCTCCGCGACGTGAGGTACTTCAACTTTAAGGGACTCGAGCAGCGCCTCATCTCCCACTGCACCTCATACAATCAGCTCCGAGCCCGCCATCAAATCCTACTCCGCATCGAAGACATCTACAAATCCGGCATCAGCGTCTACCCGGAACCACCATCTGCCGTAGAGGCTGCTCCGTCTCATGGCTGGGTGAATTATGCGCGTCCGTACCTGTCCGACAAGCCCGCCGAGCTGGTCCTGCAGATCGGGGGTAACACCTCGCGTGTGGGACCGCTGGAGCCCATCATACGGGATGACTTTGCCTCCTCACCCGGTTCCACGATCTTCACGGCGCAGTTGGAGTTCTTCCTCGACGTCAAGAAACGGGTCGCTCGCCTGTTTGATGTTGTGGGCTCGCTCCTCAAGGTCGCGGTGGTACAGGCGGATCAACTCGTTGCCATCATCGACAAGAACACGGCGATAACACTAGACGGAAAGGACTTCACAGGCCACCTGGATGGTGACGACATGGCGGACGATGACGTTGACATGGTGGCGGCGGGCACCGATTTGCCACCACGCAAGAGGAGAAGGACAGTCGATTCTCGGCAGCGCCCCGGAGTCGAGACTGCTGGCTGGGTAATCCGGACCGGTCAATGGCGGTTGCGGACGCGCTGTTTGCACGGCACCCTCGAGTGTCTTTTCGTCGCGGTCAAGCTGGAAGCATTTTCGTCAGAGCACTCGAGTAATGCCATGGCGGAATTTCTTTGATTGTGCATTTATTTCATGTGGGATCAAGGCCCCTATTGAGACTCTCTCAACTCGAACTACATAGGTCATTACTTTGTTACGATACCTGGTTTGTTTGGCATGTGGAAAGAGGTCGGGCGAATTACCCTTTATTTGTCGAGCATATTCGGCGTCCCTGGAGAGATGTGGGACGCAGGTATACGATAACTAATTTCACGATGCATATCACAGTATCATATCGTATCGAAAGCCAATTTGAACATATTCCGTCAAATTCAACTGAAAAAAACAAACATTT